>PVJO010007633.1:0-80558 GCA_004026905.1 Hystrix cristata
TGTAAAATAAACAAAACAGCCAAAATAGCAGAAAAACTTAAATTATATAAATGATATTAATCAAAGAAAAATTAGATAAACATATCAATATCAAACTATATACATTTAAGTATAACATATTAAAAATTAAAAATTTAGAGTAACATTATGAGCACAATTGTCTTATGTGAACGGGGCTTAAAAAGATGAAATACTAGAAGGGAAACTGTTTTTTCTTCTAAAAGTGAACAAACTAGAACTGAAAACAAAACGAGAAAGAGGAGACTCATGTTTTATGTGGTGTACATAAACCGAAAATAAAAATACAGCAAGCATGAATTTTCTGGCTTTGATACCTTGAGTAACATTGACACAAACTATATAATAAAATTTAGGAGCAACTGAAGGAAAAAAATTTAGGGAAGTAAAATTTCTAGAGGGGCTGGGGATTTAGCTCAGTGGTTTGAGTGCTTGTCTAGCAAGCACAAGGCCCTGAGTTTGTTCCCAGGCACAAAAAAAAAAAAAAAAAAAGTGATTTTTTTTGCCAGATATGCTGGCACACACCTGTAATCCCAATTTAGCAGTCTGAGGCTATAGGATTGCTGTGAATTCAAAGCCAGCCTGGACTACACAATGAGACTCTGTCTCAAAAAATTGTTAAAAATATTTTTAAGCAAGAGGCAAATAAGTATTAAAAAACAAGAATGAGGTATCTAAATAAAACACTAAATTTAAAATATTAGTGATCACTGTATACCTAAAACAAAGTGAATTCATCTGTCATCAGTTTGTGAAATATTATATCAAAATAAATTTTCCTAAAACCAAAAAGAATAAATGAATAGCCCAGTTAACTGGAAATTAAAAGTAAAATGATGATTAAAACAACAAAACACGTATGCCAGCCACTCCTGGTTCCAGCATCCTGAGTTCTAAAGTGAGATGACCTCGAAGGGGACATTTACCTGATTCCTGCACCTTAGTCCAAGTAGGACATGAGTGAATCCCTGGGCTGTGTCTTGAATACTGACACGTGGCTCCTCTCAGATCGAGTTTTGCTATAGCCTACTTGATCTCTCCCTAGTCTAGCTATTTTATGAACTGGAAAAATTCTGATACAAATTAATGAGGAGGTTTTAACACTGCCAGATGGCTCTTGAGCACTAGGAGCTGTTCTAATACCTGCTTTACCTAAGCAGTCTACTCTGCCATTATTTTCAGCCATTCGAAGTTGATAATCAGCCACAGAAGCAGAACAAGGCACACAAAAAGGCTGCTGCTTCCTATTTCATTAGTCTTTCACTGCAGGCACAATGAAGGCACTAAATGGTAAGTTAATTGTTTCTGTGCTGCTATAGTTCCCTGGGGTGTATTATGTCATCGTTAACACTGATGTATTAAGATAGGCACTTTATGGTGCTTGCCAACTACAAACTACTGATGTGTTTTATTCTTACTAATCATAAAAATAAGCTCAGGTCAAATGCCTAAATTTGATATTTCTTTGAGGACTCTCCTAAGTTGAAGACGCGAATGCTTCCTTCTGAAGGAAAGAATCATTTCTATCAAAACATCCATGACTTCACTGAAGACACGGAGCTGAAGTATCAATGTGTTTTAAAAGATTATGAGGACGCTGTACTCATGGAAGAACATGAGGAGTCCTGAGGATCTTTGTCCAGTGAAATAATCGTAACTGATGAAAGTTATTTTTTAAAAATCCAAACATTTAAAGTATTTTGAATTGCTCTAAGGGCAGACAGAAAATCAGAAAACATTTATTTGAAGGGGAAAAGAACCTACTAAAATCAACAAGAGTCTGACTCTTAGGCCATGACCTGCTTCTAACAGCCCCTTCTCGGTTCCGCTTGAGAGATGGCCCACTCACCGTGAGCGGGACTGGAGAGACAAGGCGCCTTCCTGCCAAGCTCCAGTTACAGGGATCAGCGCTGGTGTCCCACCACGAAGAGCAGACCCCAGAACTTCACATCCCTTCAAGCCCCAAACATTAGTGGCTGAATTCCGGGTGATTCATCTGGTACTGAAGAAAATGGTTATAATCTGGTCCCCTAGGTCTCAGGACAGCTGGAGTGCTTTGTCCTGCGACAGTACATTCCAAAATCAAAGTATTGAAGCACGAAACTTGAGGTTATCATCAGGTGAGCGACATACAGCATGAATCCAGCCACTGGATAAATATATATATTTATAAAATATATAAAACTATATAAATATGCAAAACATATATATGCTTATAATCCAAAAAGTTAGGCTAAGAGAAAAATGTTTTTCCTCCCTCCCTCAAAGGACAAATTTTTTAATTGTTTTTTTTCTTTTCAAGAGGCAATGGAGTCTTTCTCCATTGTCTTCTGCCTTTGTGGTTTTCTGCCACTTATTTAAGGATCCTACCGACTGTCTTTCATTGTAGCCCAGGAGTGAGGTCTGGGATCAGAGGAACCCTAGGATGTACTTATTACTATATGGCATTAATTTTTTAAAATTGCCTCTGATACAGAATGTATCATATGTATATTCAAGATAAAATTAATGGAGAATGTTAAAAACCCAATCTATTAGTTACCTTACTAGAACCATTGGTCTACAAGAGAGCAGATTTAATACAGAACATTTACAAGTTACAACATTCACCTATAAGCCAAATCCAGGAAGAGAGCCGAATGTCTACTTATGCACTGGAGACCCAAAAGATCCAGTCAAGGGCTGAAAGCCCACGGCAATGTCCCATGTATGTCTGCGCCTGCACCAAATGGCTGAAGAAATCTATACTGGAGCCAGGGTATGATGCTCGCAGCAGAGATGGAGACCAGAGAGCCCCTGAAGCAACAGCAGGTGTCTCCAATGACAGCAAGACCCCGAGCTCCTTCTGTGATAAGAACAGCTGAGTTCTCTTCTGGAGAACCAGCGACAACAGAGTTTCTCCTGGGAAACAGCCAGCATCCATGTTCTGCCCCTGTTCTCCTTTATGCTGTGTCAGCAATAGTCTTCAGGTGGATCTTCTATGCCCAGAACTGCACCAACTCAGTCCAGCTGGATGTTCCTGCTCCAGTTGACCGCAATAAGTCCACCACACCCAACAACAGATATTTGCATCTTTGATGGGAGGCATAGTAAATGTGTAGTTGCTCCTGAATTAGATCTTTTTAAAAATACTGCTTTTAAATCTCTGTGGCATTTCTTGGCTGTATTTTAAGTGATGGATCTCAAAGATTCCTTCTAATAAACCCTAAGTGAAATGGCCTAATCCTAATGTGAAATGTATCGTGAGGCTTTTTAAACTTCAACTCACACTGCATGCCCAAATAACACATGTGGATGTAGATAGATTAGTTAAGGAAATACATTCTTCAGTTGCAGAATTAGAGTATAGGTCAATTTATTGTATTTTCTGCACATCAATCTTGATATTAGTAACCAGGAGAAAAAGTATAGTGAGGCTGGCATTCACAACTGTGATGCTCAACAATGAAACACACATTTTTGTATCTATCGCCTTCTGCAATACTATATCATGGCAAAACAATCCATTTCTTTGAATATGACATATCTCAAAATTCTATCTTTGATTATGGCTGGTTAAAACTGATATCTACTTTCAGTGTGTCTTTAGATTTGAAAGATAGAAGATTTGTAAAATATGACTGGTAAAAAAAATTATACTTCTGAAATTTTAAATATCAATGTGACCAAAACTTAGTGAACTTTTAATTCTTTGATGATGACTTATAATCATCCCTATTTTTGTGAAATATTATTTTCCTAAGTATGAATGTTCATATTTTAAAGAAAAGAATTAATTTTAAAATCAGTCATTAAAACATCAGATAATTTGACTTCTTTCATGCAACAAAACTTTTTGGTGATATAAGTTTTAAGAGTATTATAAAAGGTTAGAAATATAAATATATTAATAGGAAAATTGATGTGAAAATTGAAAATTATTATTTTTAGATAGACTGAAACATCTACCACTAGATTAACCACTAAATGCTACAAGTTAATTAGAAACACTGTCATTGTTATAGAAAAAATTTCTACATTTCATAGCCCTTCCTGGTTTTTTGTTTGTTCTTTCAACAAGTAATTTCTAATTGTCTTGTTGGAAACTCTAATGGATTATTATACGAGATTATGACTTGAATATAACATGTTTCTCCCCAAGTTACTATCAGGCAAGAGATGGAAAGAGGAAAGAGACAGATACACATTATTATAGTATAAATAGTATTTAATCAGCTATTGGGAAGGTACAGAGAGGAAAGTTACTTTGAGACTCAAGGAAAAGGGATGCTAAGAAGTTCTGGAAAGGATCAACTACAATTCATTTGAGATACACTTTAAAGAATTTATTAATATAACACCCATTTACTAGTATTTTCTATGCCCCAGACACTGTAGCATACTACATAGTTTCTGTGAGTGCAGACTGAAATGAGAAGTCAGATAAATAGGCAGAGCCTAAGCAGTAATCTGGTTTCACTTGCTTTTCTGACCAGATAATCAAGTTTCTTAGAGCTCAAGAGAAGACTCAAGCAATGGCAATTCCTAAGAGAAACCAGAGGCCAGAACACACGGAAAGTTATTCCACCTGTCCAACACTGGAATCTCATGACTGCATTAGGATGGCAGCAGGTGGTTAAAATGTAAACACAGCCATTCATTTGTCCAAATAGTAAGGGGAAAAAGTACTGCTATCAAGAAGAAGCTGAAGCCAAAAATATTAATTCCAATGGCAAGGATAAAAAAGATGACCCCAAAGATGCCGAAGCCTAAGAAAGGTACTTGCTACTGACTTCCTCAATGAGACCAGCATAAAAGACTATTGATCTAAATTGAATTTATTAAACCTACTGCTACAAGGGAAACTAACATCTTGATGGTGTTTTAGTAGTATCTCATAAGGTGAATGTCATAGAAAGGTGTTGACAAGAGCCAAGACTCTGTGATTTTAAAACATCTTGAAATTATCCAAGGTCAAGAATTGATTCAGGTTTCAGAGTTGATGACAATAACTTTAGATTGGTGGGTAGAACAAAGTGGCGACTTGGAGTCAGTGTTGGTGAGTAAGATGTTAGTCTTGCTAAGTAAGATTTTTTTGGTTGCTTCAGTCTTACATTCCAGGAATATTCCCTGGAGCACATCATCTGAGCGGGGTAAACCTGGTCACAAAAGTGTTTAGCACAAAGCACCTTTCATCTCAAAACTCTTTATTACAAGGGCCATGAGCATATACTTAGCCCAGAATTCCTTGGGCTAAGTAATTTTATTGGATTAAGTTCTCAAAGTTAGGTCCCTCTGCCAAAGACAGATATCAGTAGCCATTCTTGATCAGTGATGTATTCCAGAGAGGTCACAGCAGCAAATTCAAGGTAGGAGACAGAAATACAGCAGATCTAGAAAGAGACACAAAGAGAGAGGCAAGACTTGTGACACAATCACAATTCCAGCTGGTGCTAATAAAAATTCATAAATTAAATAGACATCAGGCAACTAAGCATGTGCTTTGAAAAATCACATGAATAATACAACTTCAGTCGAGATGAGGAAGCACAGGAAGACATCACTCCAGGGTCACCGTAGCCACTGTGGATGGCAGCAAAAGGAGTCAGTCACTTGCGAGAATTGGGTAGCAGCTATTTCCTGTAGCTGTCTGAACTCCACAAGATGCCTCTACCAAGACCGAGTAGACACGAGACAGAGTCAGGGTAACCTCAACCCTAAGAGTGTGAAGTTCCCCAAACCTCTCCATAATCTATGAAGGGAAAGAAGTTATGTAAGCCAGTATACTATACAGGTGAGTTACTCTATGCAGAGAAAAAGAAATATATTTCACAAGACTGCAGAACAGATCAAAAAATTCCACAGTTTCATTTTATGCCAAAACTGTGTCACAGCTTATGGGTAACCAGCGTTCTAGACTCTCATAAATGAGATTTTCCTTAAAAATTAGTGTTATAAATTTCTTGTGAATGTCTAATAATAAAGTATAAAAAGAAAACTATTAATAATGAATAATGAATGATATCCCTTGGCTAAAAATATAAACACAAGGAGAAAGAGATAAATTTAAGGAGAGTCATAAAATTCATAAAAATAAAGTCCACAGGCCCCAACTTCAATCCCCAGCACCAAAATAATAAATAAATAAAATATTTTTAAAATTCATCTCATTGTCTTAGAATATCTGAAAGCAACCAAAAATGGGTTTCAATGTGGAAAAACATTGAATTAAAATTGCCGAGTTGAAGTAAAAACATACTCCTGGCAGCTTCCATGTAACTTTACATAAGCAACTTTATCTTTGACCTTTAGTTATTCACCTGTATAATGGGACCATTAGATTCAGTGATCAATAAATTTATGGCTATACTCAATGCATTAATATTCAACTGTTATTCTCTCATTATTTTGCTATAAAAATTTGTTGTATTTTTTCATGAAATAAACGAAACAAAAGTTCGTATTTTTAAAAAGATTCAATTGTAAATCTAAAAGTGCTAAACAGAGCAAAAATAAAGACGTACCAAAGAAAGAGATTGAGAAACCAAATGTAAATTATTTGGAGCAAGGAAAACTGAGGTTAAAGCCATAATTATGATGTTAAATTCAGATAGTCCAGAGGATAGTTTGTCATGGATGTGAATGGTAGACAGAAATTCTAGTTCTGATAAGAGGATATTTCTAGAAATAGAGTCTGGTCTAAAAGAATGTTTAAGGCTCCGACAGCATATAAAAGTAGAGAAGAACAAGTATAAAGTGTCATAAGTGGTTTATTGAACAATCCTGTCCAGTCGACTCATTCTAACATAACATCAGGTAGATACAAATATGCCCTTGAAGTAGAAATTAAAAGAGGTATTTTAAAAATTATTCCCTAAGTGATTCCAACATGTTCCCTCATTCTCATTCCCCTACACCCCATTTCAAATCACTAATACATAGAGGAAAGAAGACAAGAATACTGTACCTTGTTGAAAACTGTGAAGAGTCTTTACTTTGAAAGTAACAAATTAGCCTGTCACAATGACAAAGATACCCTCAGACTGCAAAGCCCCATGTCAGAAACAAAGGACACTATGGACCACGGTGCAGCAGGAGCACCAGTGTGTTTGCATCTGTCCTCTGTGCCTGCAAGAACAGTACAGGTCGGGCCTGCAGGATACCTGCCACAGCTGGAATCCAAATATTTTATTATAGGCAATAAGCAAGTCTGCCCTCTTCTCCACAGAAAGATACTCTTCCAGAACTCTTCACTATACAGATGTCCTTAAAATATAGTCCAGGACGAAAAGTAGCTAGTGCCTTGCTTGTAAAATGTGCTCAAAATGTGAGACTGGGAATTGTCACCCAATAGATCTTCCTTGTACAAGATAGACAACTTCTCAGAAAGACTTTAATGAATTAAATTTTTCATACATTAGAATGTAGGAAGCATTGACATTTTAAATTATGATGAAATTTGAGAGGGAGTATGGGAGACAGGCTGAGAAAATATTTATAGAGGAGAGAGAGAAACATGTAAAACATAATAAAAAGAATGTGTCAATGACGAACTCAAGTGTGATCAAAAGGCATTTACCTTCCTTCCTACATAATCTGGGCTAGAGTTCAAGGGGATTCATAACCATTATCTGTAGTGTGTCAACGGTTTTTCCCTCCAAAGATATGTCCATCCTAAACCACAGAACAAGATATTATTTGCAATAAGTGTCTTTGTAGGTGTTATTAAGGATCTCAAAAAGAGACCCTTCTGGACTAGGTTGGACCATAAATGCTATAAGTGTTCTTATAAAAAGAGGGTAGGAGACACAGAAAGATAGCGAGGAAGGCAATGTGAAGATAAGGCAGAGATTGGACTGATTCAGCCAATGAAAACAATAGATTTCCAGACGCTACCAAGAGCTCTTCCAGCTCGAACAGCCAAATATACACTCCTTCTGAGTCTGCTTGAGAATCAGTGCTACTAACATCTTGATTTGGAACTTCTGGTCCTCAGAACTTTGAGAGAATACATTACTGTTCTTTTAAGCTACCCAGTTTGCAGTCCCATGTGTATGAGTGGTGGGGGCTCGGTGCATGTAATCATGGAGTACATGAGTTAAATTACTGAACCATAGTGGGAACATGGCTATGGGAACAAGGAGGTACACTCATGTATCATTGTCTTGACTAATGAATGAAATGGCTGTGTGTTTCACCTGTTCCTTTCTCATAATAACTGTTTGGTGTCACTCTGTCATAGAGTAACATTGTGTGCAGCAGCTATTCATTCTAAGAGCTGAGCGGTGCCAAGAACAATTAGCACTGCGTTTGTCAAAAACAGTGTCTCAATTCAGGTGTTAGAATTTGGCAGTGCCTCTAGATTATCATGTTTTGTAACAATGTGGTGTTGTGTGTTAGGAAACACATTGACATTATTTCAGTTTTGAATTGTTTGATTTTAAAAATATTTGTAAAATGGTAATACAGCAATGTATAGTTATAATTTTAAGTAATGTAATATCCTATATTTGCTCTTCTGTTTTCATATAAAATTTATAAAATCTGGAATATTTTCAGATCGATATTTAATTAATGTATCTCCATATAGTATTGTGCTTCACAATAAAATTTGGAACAAATATTTGGTTTAAATCATTACTAACAATCTTCATGAAATACACTAAAGAAGATTTCCTGGTTATGTGATTTTTAAAATATTTTTATGTTTTTTAATTTTTAATGTTTTTACTAGTACATTTTTGCAGTACATAATGTTCACTTTCATCTTATGGAGTTAGTAAATGTACTTAACATGTCTTGATTCTTTTTATAATCATTACATTCATGGGTAGTTGAAACATGTACATAGCATGTCTTAAATCTTTTTATATTGCTTTCTTCCTCCTCCCTCCTTCCACCCTCAGTCACTTGGTCCCCTTCCCATTTGCAAACATTCTATCTCTCTACCTTCATCAAGCTTTTATTTTGTACTTTATTTTATTGTACGTTTGATTTCTCATATGAGAGAAACCATATTCTATTTAAGCTTGTGTGTCTGCTTTTTCTTTTCAGTTAACATTGTTTTCAAGCTGCATCCATTTTCCTGCAAATTTCTCAAATTTATCCTTCCTTTTAATTGGAATTTGAATCTTGGCAGGCAAAACATGGAAGTTATTCATCATTACTAAACTCATAGAATCATAATCCATGAAAGTGCCAAGAAGCAACTCTCTAAAGAAGTGTGCTGAAGAACCTCTTAATCAATTACAGGTCAAATTTTTGCACTGGTGCCCACTCTGAGCCTCTTACCTTGGTGCTGAATATCAACAGGTAGGCCCTGGTCACAATGGTGCCTAGGGAGTGATGCAAGGAAGCCATTTTCAACCCACCTTCCCTATTTCCAGAAATTTAATGTACTCAGCATAAATGAATGCCATCCTGTAGAGGCTAATCTGAATATATCTTTTAATGTCAAAGTCACATTTTCTTTGATAACCTGGTTCTGTGCCTACGGATTTTAACATTATTAATACTTTAGGAACTACCAAAACATTCAGACATGATGATATATGGTCGAAGTCCCAGCACTCCAAGAAGATGAGGCAGGAGGATCAGAAGTTTGAGCCCAGCTTGGTCAATTTAGTGACTTAGCAAGGCCCTGGAGTGGGAGGGAGGTAGGAGGGAGGATGGAAAAATGGAAGGAAGGAAGGAAGAGAAAGAAGGGAGGGAAGGAGGGAGGAAGAAGAGACAGACTGGGAAATGTAGCTCAGTGTGAAGGCCTTTGGTTCAATCTTCAATACCAAAATTTTTAAAAGAGCAAAACTCACCAAAAGAAATCTTTGTCACCTGAGTACCTCTGATATTATAATGTCACAATTGGTCTCCTCTTTAAAAAACAAAACTTCTCACTTTGTCATACTGACATTAAACAAGCCACACAAAGGGTTAGGGCTTTTCCAGAGCTGAAGAACACTTTTAAATTCTTTGTTAATTTCATTCTTTGATTGACACTCTACTCACTCTCCTTTTAAGTTTGCAAAATAATTTAAAGTTAAACCTTCTCATCTGTGTGTGAAAATAATTTACCTATTTTCTCCTTTAACAGATTTTAACACTCTGTGGCCTGAGATAAAAAGGGTTATGGTTGGGTATATTTTTAAGTACCCAACTTCTTCCCTGAGGAAAACAGAAATTGGAGGAGGGCAAAATATATCATCACTCTTTAGGGCTGGAGGAGTTTACAGGCATTGGGACCAATCCTTTTTCTATTGTCTGCTTCCAAGAAAAAAACTTTAATCAGCATGCCCTAACTCTAACCTAATCCTAACCCTGGAGCATGACAAGTAGGGTGACTTTAAAAACTTCACCTCAGGCATTGCATGGGAAGCAAGATGGAGAGATCTAGAAATTAATTCACAATGCATATAGTAAAGATCAGTCTTTTTTCCTTAGTATCTTCAACTTTTCTTTTATTAATATTTTTAAAACCATAGCATAGGAAGTAGGGAGATAGATACTTTGCAAATGGGAAAGAGACCAAGAAACGGGGGGCGAAAAAAGAATTAAGGTGTATTATGTACATGTACCAACTCCCCATGAGGAATATGAGCATTATATACTATAAACGTACTAATAAAAATAAATAAATAAACAAATTAGTCCTGAGAACATAGAAAGTAAGCTTTTACCCTACATTTTGAGAGAGAAAACTTCTTTTCCAGAAGAATGACATCTATGATATATTAAATGACAAGATAGAATTAGAAAAATAGCCATTTTCTTTTTTTTTTAAATCACCATTTTCTGCTCCCAATAAAAATAACTGATTTAGGCAAAAATCAGTTGGATTAATCTGTGGATTAGTCTGCTGATCAGTATATACCTGGACGTGATGCTGGGTGGTGAACCCTGATGGGAAGCGGTGGCCCATTATAGGCATGGCCTGGAAGTGGCTATCTTCCTCCTCCTCCCATGATCTTTGTCTGCTTCCTCATTGCCCCCAGAATGCTCCTCTACCATGCTGTCCTGCCTTGATCCAGACTATATAGACTGAACTCCTCCAAACTGTGAGCCAAAGTCATCTTTTCTTCTTCAAGTTCTGGATGCCTGGTATTGTATCCCAGCATTGAGAAAGTGCCACAATCAGAATATTCTTTAGATGAACAGAATTGAGGTTTTAAATCACATTCATGTTTGTGATCATCGTGTTTCTGGATCCCAAATATAGACCCTGAAGACAGAGCGCACAATGAAAGTCAACCTAGAGGTCATACCATGCCCCCCAAGACTTCGGTGGTCTCTCTGTTTAGGTTGGTTTGACTTTTCTATTAGTCCATTTTCTATAGACACAACAAAATACCTGAATTTGAGTACACACAAAGGAAAGAGGCATATTTGGGTTACAGGATTGGCTTCTGGCAAGGACTTCATGGCAGATGATATCCTAATGGCAGATATACACGGGAAAGATGTCACATGGTGAAAGCAGACGCCAAGAGACCAGGATCAGGCCAGTTTTGCTCTTTTTATTGCAACCCACTATTGGAAAGACTAACTCACTCCAAGAGACCAGCATTAATTCTTTCCAAAGGCAGCATCTCCAATTACCGAATTACCACCCACTAGACCTCCATTTCTTGAGTGTCTTACCATGCCAACAACATAACAGTGGGACCGAGTCTCCAACACATGAATCTTCAGATGACAAATCACACACAAACCACAGCAACTTTGTTCAGTTCATTTCTCTCAGGTCGATTAACTTTATTCCTCTTCAGCAAACATTTCTTCAATGCCATGGACTACGTTCTGTATGTGGATCTGTGTGGGCATACAATGATGAATGAGGCTAATCTCTCAAATGTGCTCAGAACGTCATCTGCCTGCATAGCAAGAGGTCACCAGGGCAGTCCCTAAGTCCCACCTCAGCACGTTTCTCAGAACAATGCTGGTACTGCCTGTGTCAGCTCAGTAACTCCAAGAAGCAGATGTCAAATAAAGACAAATATGCAAGAGGATTGGTAAGGGAAATGCCTGTGAAGGACAAAAAAGGGTAACAAGAATTTGCAGAAAGAACTTTCAGACCACACTGAAAGTCTAATCCACCTGGAAGGTAATATAGAAGGGGCACAGCATGAGAGGAACCTCTGATTGTGGCACATTCTAAAAAGAGGTAGGCTTGGCTGAGAAGTTCTTGAGCGAATCATCCTTCAGAAGAATCCCATAGCCACGAGAATTGGAACCATTTCTACCACCACATTGCTGAGTCTTGGACAGGACCAAACCAAGGAAAATATACCCCTGGAGTGAAGACAGTGGTAAGTACAGAAGGGGACCCACCAAGGTTGCCAGGTCATCAGGTGACCCCTCCCAACATGTGACTTGTCAGGTAAGCTCCTCTCTGTATCCTGGCTGTCAGGTAACTGCTTCCCCATACCTTCATTGTCAGATAAACCCTCCTACCACACACTGTCAGGTAACCCCCCTACCCACAGGTAGGTCAGCAGATAACCCCTTCCCACCCAGACTATCAGGCAAACCCCCTACTCCCAACCTCCACATTATAAGATAGCCCCTTCCCCATACTGAACTATCAGGTAACTGATAATAATATCCTGGATTATTATCAGTTACCTGACAGTACTCTGGATTCAGACAACACATTTGCTATACCCTGGTCATCGGGTAACTCCTCCCCCACATCCTGGTTGTCAGACAGCCTCCCCTCAACCCCCTGATTTTATATTAACACCACTCCTCACCCTGAGTTGTCATTTCACTCTGTCTCTGCACATGGATCAACAGATAACCTCCCACACATAAAATTTTCACAAAGAAAATCTGAACAATGCATTTCCACAGCCACCACAGTAACAAAGTTCAATCCTTGATGAAAATTATTGTGCAAAGAAGATATAATTTAATACGTATGTAATTGACCACAAGTCACAGAGTTACCAAACAAGACGGAAGTTGGACTGTTGTGTGCCGATATTTGAGACGGGGTGGAAGCAATGTGATGAGCTAGAAAAGGGGTGCAGTAGCCCAGGCAAGAGGTCAGAAGGATTGGGAAGAGGATGGAACCGGGGAAGAGCAGAGATTTGGGTTCTAGGTGCTAGGAGAGGCCAAATAGGGCCTAGATTTAGATTTAGTGTATGACGGAATATGTAGATATTAGACACAGAATATATCAAGAAGGGAAAAATCAAAGATGCTGCCCAAGTCTGTGGTTTAAACAAGAGGGCAAATGATCACACCAGCTACTGGGATGAGGGAACCGGGTGGGTTTTCGACTGGGTGGAGAATGGAAACTCTGTTTGGGTTTTGTTATAGTCGGGAATCAGGAGAAAGTCCTTGCCTGGAAAGGCACCACCATTGGGAATCACGTATCCAGGAAACCATCCATCTAAAACTGGTGATCACTACTGTTTTGGTCAGCTTCACACAAGCGCAGGTTATATCAGCCACCCTAGTTTCACTCTGCCCACCCAGG
The DNA here is from genome assembly GCA_004026905.1 of Hystrix cristata. Classification (NCBI taxonomy): domain Eukaryota; kingdom Metazoa; phylum Chordata; class Mammalia; order Rodentia; family Hystricidae; genus Hystrix; species Hystrix cristata. Next base: position 13,472 of record PVJO010007633.1, read on the forward strand.
TAGAGCTCCATCTACACACATGCAGAGAATAAGCACATTTCTACAAATGGCAGCCAGGTCGGGGGAGAAGGCTATCATTCTCCCACAATTCCTGGGCTGCCCGCTGCAAAACAACATCCTCTCCTTCCTGGGGCATCCTCAGCGCAAGGATCGTCCCCAATTTTCTTTTCTTTCTTTTTGTTTTCTTCAAATTTTAGTTTGGGTCTTTTCTCACCAAAATCTTTCCTTTGTTGTTTTTCTTTGATGTTGGGGCTAGAGCCAGGTATAACTAAGAGGCAGTTCTGTCTCCTAATAAAAACTAGAGTTCCCTAAATTTAATTATTTTATATTATTTAAACTCTCGCTAAATATGTCCCTCCATATTTAGTAAAGAAAGCATTGTTTTCAGAAAAGTAGGGCATCCAAGAAGCATATTGCGTGGCCATTTACTTTACAAATGAGGTGACAGAGTCCCTAGAGCTTGATTCACTCGATTCCCAGGGTCCAGACTCTGATTCCCAGGGTTCCTCCTGAACTCCAATCTAGTGCCATGGCTGCCTCTGAGCCAGCGATGCCTTCCATTCATTTTCTCAAAGAAAAACATATCAGAAAATGTTAAATCACTCCTGCTAATGCAGGTCTCCAAATAAATGAAAATTAGATAATTTACAGCAGTGAATTCTAGGCAGAAAATGGAGAATTTGAGCATTTTTTCCCCTGGCTCCATTCCCTTGTTCCACCTGTATCTTTATTACAGGTACAAACGCTGCTAATCTCATGGATGTGATTCAGCACATGAAAACGTATCCTTGCAAGCAAGAACAATTTAACCGTTGACCTGGAGTCTCGGCTGCGATGCACAAGTTTTGTTGTTAAGCAGAAGGCAGTGTGAGAGGTAAAAGGGTTTTTTTATTTTTTTGGCTAATGACGGAGCCGAGAGCAATTGCACAGGCAAAGAAACTAGATATGCGTGGAGGTGAAGGGGAATTTTGCTTCCTTAAGAAAGCAGGTGAGGAATAAAATGTACTTGTTTCCTTCCAAGTTAGATATGCGGGTGGGTGAATTATCAGAGAGACCGCTTCCATTTCACACACACTTTTCTATGTCTAGCTATTATAACTGTATGCCTGGTAAATGGATAAATCACAGTTTCCACCTTTTAAAACAAGGAATGAAGATAATTTGAGAGTGCAGGTCGCCATGGAACAACAAAGTGTCCAGAATTAGGCATTTTGTTTAAGAGACACGGATGGAGCAGAATGCTTGATGAGCACGAAGGCGGACCTCTACATGAGATGGAGTCTCTGATTGACAAGGCTTTTAAACGACTGCTTCGCTGTGATTGACAATGAGACTGCAGAACAGATGAGCAGGTAATTGCAGTTCTGTATTATCTTTGCATAAATATCAACGCCCTAAATAGGCCTGCCAGCTTGGAGAGAGATGGCCTCAGCAAAGGGCTGCCAACCAGAACCTCTGCCAGTGTGGAGAGGTCAGACCCAAAAGTGCTGTGAAGTGCATGATGCCTTCACATTTCTTAAATACCAGCGGGATGCACATTATCTGTGGAGGCCAAGGCCAGAGGGAACCCCAGACTCATCGCTTATCTACGCAGGATCCAGGGTAGATCATTTAGACTCTGAATTTTAGTTCTGATTTAAAACAGAATTAGCATTGACTTCCTAATATACAGTGGTTCTAAGAAGCAAATCAAACTATGAACAGGGAAAGACATGCATCATTATTATTATGGCTCTGCTCCAAATTCTATTAAACACTTTCTACACAATATTTAAAAATGCATGCTTATTTAACTAATTAGATTTTCCTTTCCTTAAGTAGAATCATAGCTAAGCCATTACTATATCATATGGATTTAATAAAGCACTGGTGAAAGCAGATTATCAAAATACATTAACTAAATGAATTCCAATATTTGTTCTAAATACACTTTTGAAATCTGGGAAAAATGTCTAAATCTACAAAAAGATATAAAATCATCATTTACCTTTCTGTTCAATCGCAAAATGGTCAGTAAGAACAAATGAGTAATTCCTGGTTGAAGTCCTTTTAAACAATGTGACAATTTCTTTCAATTATAAACACTGAAATAATAAATCAGGTAATTAAAAAATCTACAAAGCAAGATTAGAATCATTATACAGCGAATGTCCTGTTTTCCAGCCTATTGTTAGATTGTCCTGCTCTCCCTCCAGGTTTCCCTGTGCGTTCCCTGGGCCATCTATGATGGATTTGTGTTAGGCGAGTAAGCTCCTTGATGTCCCCACTAATCAACATTTTTATTAGAGGAAAGGTCACTAAAATAAACCATAAAATCTGCTTGGAAGATGAAGAGAAGAAGATTCCCAAAAGTGCTGTTGACCACCTGAAATACGAGTGGTTAGGGGAACTGCTGCCAGCCACAGACCCATCCTTTATTCTTCATCCTGGCTCACTGCTGTGGGGTCTTAACAGCTTTAGTGGTTTCCTGCTGTACCAAGAGCAAACGGAATCATCTGAACCAACATTCACAATGGAGGGTTCTCCATTCTATTCTGTCACAAAATTAATTCCAGTAAGGAGCACATGGAAAGTCTGCCCAGGTACTTTTAAGTCCATGTAAATGTGAGTTTAATCATAAATACTAAACATCATGTTTGGTCATCACTTCTTAGAGCAAGCTACAGATTTACTTTAAATAACTAACTCCTGTGTGCCAACCAGGCACTGTCTGTCCACCAACTGCCTTCCTTCCACAGCCTGCTAAACCAGGGTGGATCCCTCTCAACCCCCTGCCCATATCTCAGCATTTTACTACCTTGTCACACAACATATGGAGAAACAAAGTCAAAACCAGAATTTCAAGTGTATGACAAGCCAAACAGCATGAGTATGGAAACAAACCAAGAAGGAGAGAATCAGCCAGAGGCAGGAAGGGTGGGAAACCCCACAAATTACATGAGCCATGGCCTCAGTTTCCTCCTATGAGGAAAGCAAGAGTAATTTAAATTTTGTTCTTCTGGTCAAAAACATTGAAGGTCAATCTCCTACTGGAGCAGTATAGCTTCTGAAAGAATTAGCAGCCACAAAGGTCACAGGCCTTAAAGAGGTTGACCATTTGAGACTATCACAACTGGATCCATCTAGAGTTCTGTAGAATATTTTTACCACAGTCCGCATCAGCAAGTCCTTTCCACATCACCATTATTGGTCTGTTAAAAATAAAAACACCATTTTCTTCACCCTTTCCAGCTCCTTCGAAACAAAAATTCCATGAGTCTTTTCCTTGGGAAACTTGCTTTAAAATGCAAAATTACAAAGCCATGTAAACAACTGTTAAGAAAAAGAAATCTACGTTGTCCTCAGTATCTTTAGAATTTTTTTTGTTACATCTCAAATGCTTATTGTGGGCCCATAAACATTTTTCTCTCTCTCCCTCTCTCTGTTTCTCCTTCTGTCTCTCTCCCTCCCTACCTCCCTCCCTCTTTGGCTTGGCTAAATATAAAGATAGCTTTACCTCAAACACTCTTTAGCTCAAAAATAGGACTAAACCAAGATTTTTTTAAAAGGATCAGTTCATCCTGATGAAGAAAAAGGTACGAATGCTTTTAAAACCTATAAAAGATGCTATAAAGATATGCTTTTCTTTGGAGAATATTAAAATAAGCATTGAATTTGACAAAGGCATGGTTTAAATTAGATCTAAGAAGGTATTTCCTGAGTTCAGGAGTTTGAGGTATATTACTAACATATTTACTCAATTACTGATTATCACTGAGCAGATAAGCCATTTTTCAGATTTGTAGTCATGAAAGCTATGTAATGAAGTGCATGCTCAAAAGAATACAGTCTGCAAAGCTAACATCATATTAGAAATCGTTTACTGCTTCGAGTTTTACAAAACCCAGTAGATACTATAGTCTGTCGCCTGTCAGTTCAAATGACTCTTGACTACCCTATGTGCCTCGGTGGAACTACAGAGAAGGCAAGAAGGATATGACTATGTCACTGGACCACCCATTATGCCCGCGGACACACCCCTTTTCTGAACATGCCAATAGGTAACTAGAGTGGCTGATTGGTTGGTTTGTTCTTGTTTGTTTGTTCTGGCCGTTGTAGATTTAAAAACTAAAAGCATGGGGCAAAAAAGAGGAACGAGAAGTTGAAGAAATTATGAACTAAAACATGGGACATGACTTCAAAGATCTCAGTACCTGAAACTAAGAGATCTTATTTTAAAATATTTCAAGCATTTTAACTAAGTATTCAATAGCTTCACAATTTCTATTCAATGTATCATAGGAGGTGTGTAACAGAGAGCAAAGAATTTGAAGAGAAGGGCTCAAATCTTTAACTGAGTAGCTTAATGGTTCGTTCAGATGGACCTGAGTTGAGGTACTGAGAAAATACAGCCTGAATTAATGTAGCTGAAAGATAAAAGGGAGGGGATGACATTGGCAGATTAGGATTCCCACTTCGGGTGCACTCCATCATCAGCCAAGGTCTCAAATACTGTGCAAGATGAGTGTACTGCAGTTTATTCCCTCTGAAGCCTACTGCAGACACCATTAATCTCACATGGCACAGTTTCCTACTGAGGAAAGAAGTGACCTTGGAATTCTTTCCACTGACGTCCAGGCCACCACTACCCATCAATTGGGCTGCTGCGTGAGAAGCGTTTGCTCCTGTTGCCACAGAACTGCTGGTACTGCTGAGTGATGTTCCATAGACTCCACTCCAGCATTCAGAAAATGAAGACCTCAGCTCAATTTTTTTTTTAAATAAAACTACAATAGCAAGGTATTTTAACACATAACTACATTTTTCAGTTTCTGGGATATTTGACGTTCTTCAAATTTATATGTTTAGAGAGATACCTAATTTTAGTATGCATTTCACCTTTTACCTCCTTGCATTTTTATATGGCATTTTTATGCATTTTATATTATTTTACTCCCAAAGGAAAAAATTTCAATTAATTAAGGGTTGACTATTCTTGCAATTTCCTTAGTTAAATGTTTAAAAAAATGTTAAAGCTCCCCTACCCCAAATTTAAATAGCTATTGAGTCATTCCACTATGGGGTAGAATAATAGATACTTCATCATTTATGTGTGGATTGCCCACTTTCATTACTCTTTACAGTGAACAAATAATCACTGAAGCAATCAGCAAGATGGAGAAGCTAACCTAAACTTTGTTTCCAAAATCGCAGCCTAAGCAGCTCTGACTCCTCACAATCGGATGCTAACCAGAAGATGTATCATTTGAATGCACCTACTGCTATTCTAGTTTGAGCTGAACTTCAGGTGGGAATAACCAAAACTACTAGCCACATTGCAGAAGACAGAGTCATACAATTTCTATTTGCAGTACATCATGCTGTCTAGCATTTCCACTGTGACTTCAGTTCAGGATTCAAATCTCTTCTATACTGTATATTAGCTGTGTGTATGTGCATCAGCTTTCTGTTGAATACAGCAGAGATAATAATAATATGCACCTTATGCTGTCTTCTGAAGATGAAATAAAAGTTAAGAGCCTAGCAGGTTTCAACACAAATCGTAAGCATTCAACAATGTGCATTTAGTAGCTGTAGTTACATCTGACTGACAACAACTACCTTTGTAACTTAAAATACAAAAGCAGTTCATCGTTATCTTCATCAAAGAACACACTATATTTAACCACCTGCTTTCATAAACATCTCAGAGGGTTGTCATATCTGAGTAATTTTCAAAAGTATTTATAAAGTATGTATAGTACAATCTTAAAAATGCAATTGATAAACCATGCAATAATTATTTCTGGTTGCATTCATTCCTCAAACATTTTGGTAAATATTTAGCTCCATTGTTATATTAAAAATGTGATTTTTAGTTTATGGATTAAATACACCTTTGCAGATATACATCTGTTGTGTAAAATTCCTTGTAACCTTTGGCTGCTATGCTTCATTCAAAATCCATATGTTATATGCAATAATAAAATTATTTTATAAATCATTAGTAACTTTTGCTACTTTCTCAAAGAATCTGGCTCTGTACAGAAAGAACATCTGAAGATGATGTGCTTGTGGATGTGCTGGATGATGCTGGCTGAGAATGCAGAAACAGGGAAACTACAGTACAGTTCTTTAACAGTGATCCACGACTTGCCCACCTGAATTCGATACAATTTATAGAATTCCATTTAAATGTTTCAATAGATACTCACCAGGCATGATTTTTGTCTAATAAATTCTATGTGTTGATGGAAGGAAGGAAGGTGGGAACCACATCATTTATGTAAAAAGCCTCAGAACACTGTGGTTCTGTAAGTTCCTCACTCTTTTGTAGGATTTCCAAAATACCATTGCCCCTCCGGAAGAAAGAAAAAGGGAAATCAAAGACATAAGGAATGCTTCCACATTAATAAGGAAAATAACCTAAGAGCACTTTTTCTTTTTTAAAAAACAATCAGAAAATGCATTAAAGAGACTTCGTGAGTCATTAACAAAACACTTTCAGCCACTCACAGCTTGATAATTAGTTGAGAGGAAGATACACAGACTTTTTTTTCCCATGATAGTATTTTGCCCTTATTTTAGGATAATGCAAAATTGCTAATGTGAAAATGGTAAATATCAATTCAGGAACCTTGCATACATGAATGAAAAATGTGAAATTTTCATCTTATAAGCCTTAACTATCAGGAGAAACAAAGATAACAGCTTCTTAAATGTGTAATGAACACTTATAACTGATGTATTTTCCCAGGGATTTACCAATCAAATAGCATTTTGTAAAAGAACATTCTTGTTTTAGAATCCCATTATATCCCTCTAAATCTCCTTCGATATTTTGTTCCCCAGAAATCACAATTTACTACTGACTGCAGCCTCCCATTGATGAAGTTGGGCAATCCATAAACACTTTGAATGAGACTAAACTACCAGTTGAAAAGTGTCCTTTGTAATTTCTGTGCCTGGTTAGATCACACCCAATTTTTGCTACTTACCACTTGTAAAGGAAATCTATCAAGCCCGCTGAAACATTTATAATGACATTTTAACTCCCTTCCATTGAAAATACATTGAAAAGTATTCTGTAAGTGCAGTATTTAGAAAGAAGCTATTATTTGGGAGAGGAGGCAAATGTCGGAACCTGCTGTTTTAAAATTGCTTTCCAAATTCAAGGAAACATTTTACAAAGGAGGTTCATAATGGAGTCTGAGCCGGGCCTCAGGGACATGAATGCCATATCCCATGTTGTGTCACTATTGACCCTCGGAGACTTGATAAAATGAAAGACAGATTGCTCTGGTCCTCTATGTGTTTAAGTATCAAGCTGATCCATAACTTTCACAAGAACCAGAAATCATTTATTGTCAGTGCTGTCCAGAATATATCCTGACAGTTCAGTGGGAGTTTCACTGCCATTTATTTTCAAATCAATACTCAATTACGAAGAGGAAGATTCACTCCCTTGCCCATTTTCAAGATGAAATTATGGACCGGAGCAATAACACTTAGTCAAGGCGAACCACCGTCTATTAACTCAAGATGGTACCCGGAACTGGCCAGCTACTTTATTAAAGTTCACTCCCTCTCGCTCTCTCTTTTTGGCTTTTAATTAATCATTGTGAAAAAGGCCTTTCACATTGTGACTGATGACCAGAGAAAACAATTTTCTCCTAACTGCCTTTTAATTTCAACTCTGGGAGAGCGCATTGACTGAATCTCACAACAACCCATCAATGCTAGTTTTTAATGCGTTTTCTCCTTTGTTATTGAGAAGAATGGAGTGCGATGAAGCCCCACCGTCCTCTTCATAACTCAAGTAATTGATTCAGTAAATGCTGCACATTTGCTATTGGATAAAAAGTGCTGTCAATGAAGATACGAGGTACTATATAAATTACTCCATTAACAAGAAATAAAGCTATTTATGATTTTTAGAGTAAAATGCGAGTAGTACTTTTTAAAAGAATAGAATCATGGGATTACATCCATTTACCCTTTATATTCGCTAATCCCCGCCTCTGCTCCTTTAGTTTTGTGGATAATAATTAAAATGATATTTTTAAACCGTGAAGATGGATCCATGATAATGACTTCTGTGTAGAACAACGTTTTAGGCACCGAACACTGAATAATTTTCACTGCATTTTAGATATCTGGGTAAACACACACTCAGTAAAATCTTCCAAATGTATTTATTTAGTAGAAACCTTCTAATACAATTGTTAGCATGATCTTCAAGAAAATAATAAAATCAAAAAAAACTAAAATATTTTCCTCTTTCACAGAAAGATTAATTTCCAGACTGCCAAATTCAATGTAACAAATAATGACATTAAAAAGTTTTCATGAAGTCTTATGTATTTAACAGCATTTGACCAACATCTCAAAAACCACAAAAATATGTACTTAGAAAGTGATTCAAGAGAACATTTGGTGCTTGATATCTAGAGTCACTGCCTGTTTGAATCAAAGCTATTTTCTAAGAGATTGCAAGGGCGAGAAAGGAGGACGTTTCCTGGCTCAGTAAAACTGGCAGTTGGATCGGATAGGAATTGTTCAAAATCACCAATTTCTTTGTAGGACAAGCACCATATTAGGTAGGATTCAGACATATTTTATTGTCAGGTCACACCCTACCTGCCTTCTAAAACTTTTATAATTTATAATATTGCATATAAAGGAATAACTGAAGTTTAAACCGAGAAAAATCAGAAATCAGGTAAGGAAAACAAAAGACACCTGGAATCAGTAATTTGATTGTTTCTTCAGAGTCCAAATTGGCATCAGCTTCCTAGTAATCAAGAGAAAAAGAAAAATATCAATTGTTATGCAGTTCTCACTTAAAAATACAAGTTTTTCTGCAAAGAAGTTCTTATGAGCCATCTGCTATATTAATCTTTCTTTTCCACAAGCAAGCGAGATGCATAACAAGTTGCTTTGGTTTAATATGGTTTGCTTCCGGCAAAACTGACGTAGAAATTTAATCCTCATCATGAGATAGAGTAAGGGATGTGACCAGGCAGTACCTTTGGGAAGTGATCAGGGCTCCACTCTCACCGATGAATTTAATTCATCCTCGTGACTTAGTGGGTTAATCTGTTATCTCAAGAGTGATCTGCAGTAAAAGCAGTTTGTCTTTGTCCTCCTTATCTCTCACCACATAAGGTGCTTCACCACCCTGGGACTCTGCCAGCAAGAAACTTGTCACAGGATGAGATCCTCGACCTCTGAGTTCGATCCCTGACACCAAAAAAAAAAAAAGATCCTCAACTTTGAATTAGAACTGCGAGCCAAAATAAATTCTCCTTAATTTACCTCTTTTTTTTTTTTTTTTTTTTTTTTGGTGCTGGGGATTGAACTCAGGGCCTTGTGCTTGCAAGGTAAGCACTCTAACCACTGAGCTAAATCCCCAGCCCCTCTCCTTAATTTAACCAGTTGGTGGTATTGTGTTATCAACAACACAAAATGGTGGCTGGACCAAGACACAGTAAACACTCCCTAAATATTAGTAGACTCAATATGGGAAATCAGTAAATGTATGTAACTAAATGTATCCACTGATGGAACGTTGTATGTTGTTGAAATCACCAAAAAAGGAAAGGAAGAGCAATGAACTCAACAATGAGACATTTAGTGGCTAGATCTTACATTCACAGCTTATTTTATGAGGTATAATAGAACATACTACATTATTATAGCTCCTTAGCAATCTCTTACCATGGAAATAATCGTAGGGAGTGATCCCCATGCCTCTCTAGTGTCTTTGAATACCAAACTTAGCCACTACACATTTTCTTCAAGGAGTTTAAGACTTAAGTACAAAAAGTGTAATTCATACTTTATTTATCAGCTACCAGCAATAAATTAGTTATGTTTCTGAGGCTATGTTTTTAAACTCAGTTGTGCTTGGTGCTGGTAATCCATGTTTCCCAGCTTATAGTTGCCTGGCAATAGAAAGGAAAGCATACATATAATAACCATCAATGTGCTTCTGGTTCACGTACTAGCTGCCACTCCATTGCTAACCAAATCTTCCTCATTGAGTTTGTGACTGGGTCGTGTTTCCCACACATTCCAGAAAGTCTTCAGCTTGGCTTCGTGGAGTGGGACTTCCTGTGCTCTCGAAGCCCCAGAAGGGCAGAAGCAGTATCAGCACGCTGCCAATAAAACTCTTAACTGGTAAAACCAAAAAGACTGACAAGGGTTTATGACTTCATGATGTGACAGGGTGGTATACTCAGCCAAAAGTCTCACTTTGGCCCAACAGATGACGTTAATGAACAGTGCAAAACACTGAGTCCCAGGCCTGGGGATTTAGCTCAGTGGTTAAAGTGCTTGCCTTTCAAGCACAAGGACCCGAGTTCAATCCCCAGCACCAAAAAAAAAAAAAAACAAAAAACACTGAGTCCCAAGAAAATGTTGAATGTTAATTCCAAAGTTACACATTTTTTTTTCAGCGTTCGTGAGTAGCCTTCAGAGATGAATCATGGCATTAATTTAGAAGATAATTTAAGTGACTTTGCTCTAACCTTAGACTTCTCTTCTGATTGTGGAGGCATTGTTGAGAGACCTCAAGCATATGGTGATTTTCATCCCATATTATATCCCTTTCTTAGAAGGTGTGTCATGCGACTATACTCCAGAAAGCTCCAGGCCTCTGGAAATACCTAATTCTTTAAGTGACTGCCACTTACACATGAGCCAGGTCACTTAAATTCCAGAATAGGAAACTGACACATAGCAGATAAAATGGTTCAAAATGACATGTCGGAAGTGAAAGAATTGTAGAATTTTAGATAGCAACATCTAGAATTCACCAGACTTTTGTTATAGATCATAAATAAGGATCCCTGAAGATTTGATAACATAATAAGATCACAGACTTAATCAAGCACAAGTTCCACATAAAAATATCTTTTTCTAATCTCCTCAGCCTATGATGACACCCCATACTTTTAAAATTGTATTGTATAAGTGGATATGCAGATACAATAATTTGTTTCTCAGCATATCCAGGGCCCAAAAAGTTTGCAAAACTAGAAAATAAGAAATGTATAGTTCAATTTATTTATATTTGAAATCAAAAAGAACATCCCGCATTTACTAGCAACTGCTGTTACAAAGTTCGTACCAACTAAATCCTTCATTTGAAAGCATGTAGGACACAAGTGCCTTGAAATCAAACTAATCTGCTCAGCTCTGTATTACCTTCCTGAGAAGGACAGTGAATGAGAATAGCTTCTGTTGAGGATATCTTGAGGTGATAGAGGTGAGCCTACCCTTGCTCATGTAGGAAATGATTTTGCTTACTAACCTAGATATCATACAAGTTTCTTTTCCTCTCAGTCCGTACAGAAACACACAAAGGTCTTACACGATGTTTTACAGAGGTAGCATTTGTCATAATCATTTGTTGAATGCCCATTCTAACAAGCCTCTATGTAGGTGCTTAGAATAAGAATAGAGACCTGGACATCATCCAGTCTTGGCCAAAGACAAACTAGTGATGGGTGATGGTGAGGAACAGAGGCTCCTCCCCAGCTGATTCAAAGGCTGCCCCTCAGAGTCCTCCCAGAGAGCTTCATGAAGTCAAACCTCAGTCCCCTCCACTCCTGTGAATTGTTATTAAAAGGTCAACTTCTCACTGAGGACTTTTTTTTCCACCTTTCTGGCATTTTACCTGGCCCTGAAGAATGCTTCCTCAGAACCATGATGCTTTTCAAGGTAATATGTAATTTTATTTCTGATAACCATGTCCCCCTCTATAGCAAGAGATTCTTTTGTTAAAGAATTTTTTCTTATACTATTCACCTGCCATCTATAATAGGGTTGTATACACAACAGATATGCAATAAATATGTGTTGAATTAATAAATAAATATATTTTGGATATATGCAATATACACAAATATGGTTACACATACGTATGCATATAATCACCAAAGTGATACACTTTATTGTTTACACGATTCATTGAGGTATTTTATTGTTTTGCGTATCAAGTATGCTATGCAGAATATTAGGTAAAAATAAATGAGATTTCAACTTTGGGGAGGAGGGATACCAGTGCATTGGAAGTGCATGGATGGGTTGAGGGAGGATGGCACACGAGAATGGCCAGCAAGGGTCAAATTATGAGCTGGAGTCTGAGTAGGGAAAGTGGAATCTGGTCCAAATGAACATACTCTTGAAAAGGGAAGTGCTGAGCATGAAGCGCAGGAAGAAGGCTGCTGTGGCCGAACAGCGAGGAGGAGAGCACCTGGTGAGCACAGAATGAAAGGCAGTAGCAAGCTAAGGCTTTTAAGTCCTACTCAGAATGTTCCTAGAACTCTGAAAACAAGAAGCCATTAAAGTGTTTTACGCACAGGAGAAAACAGACAGCACTTAGATGATTGGCTTTGCATTCTGGAATTTCCCTTGTGGCTTCTCACCAAGAATAGACAGGAGAGTGATAGATCGAACAGAAGGCAGAGGGACTCTTATAGCAGTCGCAGGGAAAGGGGGAATGGTGGGGAGATGATAGAGTTAAATTTAGTCAAATATATCTGTGGAAGCCAGTGAAAGGATCTGGTGATTGACGAGAATTGGACCCCAGTAAGGACACAAAATCAAAGGTGATCGAATGATCCACTGAGTTCCCTGGAGCTCTGCAATAGGAATAAAGACCCAGAAAACAAATTTGTGTGAAGCTTAAGATGCCTAAAAGACCTAAAAGAATAGATCAAGTAGAAGGTAAGAGGTTCCAGACCTCAGAGAAGAACTTGGCAAGGGAAATGTAAATGTGTGCTTACACTATGTGCATACATTTTGTGGGAATTAAATTCTAAAACATGTATATTATTCCTTCAGGAGACAGAGGTGAAAATAATAAAAGGTCATGAGCCCACACAAAGATATCTCCATCTTAATCTTTGCAAATATGTCACCTTATACCTTCCCCTGAAAAAATTAATGTTGCTAAATTAGATGGTTGTGTTGGGAGGAGGGGCAAAGTAATCTTATAAGATGTCAGAAGATGGCAAAATAGATGTTATGTTATATATTCTCTAAGAAAGACTTGAAAATGAGATACTTTACATGTAATTTTTTTTCTATAAAATGGTAGTAAGATCATCTGCTAAGCATGATGCACAAGGGGGTCTGAAGAGTGAAGATGGGTTGGAATAGTGCACTACTTTGTGTGGAGTCTATGAACTAGCAAACCACAGAAAATCATCAGTCCATTCCAGATGAGTAAATACCAAAAAGAACCTTTCTACCTTTGCAAAACCAGGACACTAAAGTCAAAACTGCTATTACTTTGGACTGAATTTCTGTGTCCTCCCAAAATTCATACGTTGAGACCATAACCCCCAATGTGATGGTCTTTGGAAGGCGATTCATAGATCATGAGAGTGAAGCTTTCATGTGATTGGTGCTCTTCTGAGAAGGGATATTAGAGAACTTCTCTCTCTCTCTCTCTCTCTCTCTCTCTCTCTCTCTCTCTCTCTCTCTCTCTCTCTCCCTACCCATGTGATGATGCAATAAGAAGATGGGTTTTCAAACTATAAGTAGGGCCCTCCCCAGACCCTGAATCTGTCGATATTTTGATCTTGGACTTCTAGCCTCCAAACAGAAATAAATGTTTGTTGTGTAAATCAACCAATTTATGGTAATTTGTTATAGTAGCCAAAACTGATGAACACAACAGTAAACACTTTTTTGATCTAACATCATACTAATTTGATTGGAAAAAGAAAAAGAATACAGCAGGTAGTCCAGAGTCTACAGTGGTTTCTTTGATGCATAGAAATGGCAACAAGTCACTTCAAACTGCAGGATCCATGCAAAAGTTGAACATATTTAAATTGAAAATTTTTAGACTATAATTACCACCATATTGTTATGGTAATCTTTAGGTGTCATCTGAAATAAAATGTGTGTAAGGAAAATTTGGTCAAGTTTTTCTGATTTCCCGAGCATAAAGGATAAATACTTCATGTAAAAATGTAGTACTAAGAAAACATAAAGTATGGCTTAAAAACTCAAATATTCAGTCTGGTTTGTTCAGCCATAAAGTTCTCAAGCTTCCGTTACTTCATTAAGCCTTATAATTGCTTATTCTGAAAGAAAAATTACCACCTGAAAGTATTGTTTTTAAATCAACTTCACTTGAAAAGAGATAAAATAGAAATGTCACATGATATTATTAGTGCTTTTTTAATTATTAGCTTTCAGTCTCCTGGTTACAAGAGCACTAAATATAAAAGTCCCTAACATGTTCAGTACTGATTCAATGGCCTCAATTTTACCATTTTCTGTGCTTCTTCATCTTTATCCACTGTCATTTAGATCAATAGTTGTCAAAAGTATTTGTTTAGTTCTTAACTTGGAACAGTGATCGCTTATTTTTTAAAGAGTATGCTAAAACATTGTTCTGCCATTCATTGTTCACACCAACTTTGCAGGAGCATATGTTGGAGATGCCGATAGAATTGATGATAGATTTGAATAACTCTCTACCTTGTATTTTTGGATAACTCAATAGTAGTTCAGGGCTCAGTGCTCTAATTTCTTATCCTTTCTATTATTCTTTTCAATGAATACAATGATAGCTTGGTTGTTGAACAGCTCCAAGCTTGAACTTTCCACTACTTGAACAGCAAATCTCGAAAAAAAAAAAATGATGGTGTGTATTTTGATTTTAGAATCAGCATAATACAGATATTTGAAAACTATTCCCCAGTCAACATTTTCTAAGAGCATTAATAAGGTGTATGTAAAGAACCCACTTCAACCAATGTTACCGCATATTCAAAGAACATAAATTAGAATTCTATTTCAGTTATTATTAATGTTTTTCACATTTGGAAAAATGGCTCAAATTAGATTTCTTTCATAGAAAAAAGAGAAACTTTCCCCAAAATGTAGCTATAAAAGAGCGTGCTTTCATAAAATGTTGTAGAGAATATTTTTTATCTAAAAATACTTATCAAGAAAATGTAAAACAATATTGGGATTTTAAATAGATACTATATAATTTTCTCCCCTATTATTTCAATTGTATCTTGTCTCAAAATGAAAAAAAAATAGTAAAATGATATAATATTTAAACTCACCAAATTTAAAATGTGTTTTTATCAACAGGAACTATCTCTATTCAGGCAGCCTTAGCAAGGAAAAAACACTCCCAACCCTGGTGGATGATGCATGAAATGTTAATGTTGGCAAATGACAAGAAAAATTTTCCAAAACCATGTGGATTAAATGTGTTTGAAAGAATATCTTACTAAATATTTATTGCTAAACATTATGCTGATAAATTAATTTCCCTTCATTCACAGGGAAACTGTGGGACAATCAAGCGTCTTTGTGTCTTAATAACACAAAGGTGTACGTAATTGCATCAGCAATCTCTAATGTGTGTAGAACTGCTTAAAAATATTCATATGAATTATAACGTTCCTTTCTCAGTACTTGTTTATCTTCTCTTCCTTAGTGTTATTTAAAAGTATATCATGTCAAAATGGAATGTTCTGGAGAGGGTGTTTTAAATTTAAAAATGTATTGATTCTCCTTTACTCATTTGGTGAATGAAAGTGAAGTATTAGTTTCCAACTAGAGAATCTGAGTATTAAAGGATGGAACAGTGGACAATGTAAGGTAAAATTAACCATAAAAAGTTATACTGTATCTTAGATTTGCATTACGCCTCTTTACAACTTATAAATTTCATGTCTAAAGAAAAAATATTCCTTTAAAAAAATGATTAACAAAAAGGCAGTGGACTGACAAGAAAATACTCTGGTAATATTCTGCTCCATGAGAAAAGCCTAACTTTTTATAACATGAATAAAAACTTTTATATCAAAATAAATGTGCTGTGTTTGGATTATCTAAAGGGAGCCAAAACTGCAGTTTGTTTTCATGTTTACTGAGAGTTACTCTACTTGGTTTTTCTTTTATTCATGTACTAACTCCTACTAACTGTTTTTATAAAATCCTTAGGCTCTCAACTATATAAAAAAATTCACTTTTAAAGAAAAATTCAAGAAGCAAAACATATCAATCAAAGGGATAGCTTTATTTAGCAGAGTTAAGAGGAGATAGCAGGAAATGGTCAGTTGACTTGGTCATCTTTTGATCAAGTCTTCTCACTGTGGCATTATTGCTGCCATCTCCAGGTATTACAGATTTCATCACCACCCATTGTCCTTGTAATTTTTAAGTCATGATGTTTTAAAGTCAAATATAACCCATGTAAGTATAAATAAACCAAAAAAGATAGGATCGGAACATTCTTTTTTGAATTTTATTAGTATGTGTTTGCACTTCATAATGATTACATTCATCATGGGGAGCAGGTACGTGTACATAAGACATCCTAATTCTTTTTACGTCCCCTTCTCCTTTCCTCTGTCCCCTGTCCCTCCATCTCTTGGTCCCCTTCCCATTTATACATGCATATAGATTAAAGATTTTTAACCACAATTTTCACTCTACAACACTGGATTACAGCCAGATTATGAAGAATTAGACAGGTGTAAGTAAAAGCATCAATTGATTCTGCTTCAAGAATGGAGAAAAGACAGAGCTGAGGATTTAGTTCAGTGGTTAGAGCACTTGCCTTGCAAGCACAAGTCCCTGAGTTTGATCCCCAGCACCAAAAGAAAGAAAAAAGAAAAAGAAAAAAAAAAAGAAGAAAAAGAAATAAATGGAGAAAAGCCAGTCTTGGTGGTGCACTCCTGTAATCCCAGCACTCTGGGAGGCTGAGGCAAGGGAATCA
Source organism: Hystrix cristata (assembly GCA_004026905.1). Taxonomy (NCBI): domain Eukaryota; kingdom Metazoa; phylum Chordata; class Mammalia; order Rodentia; family Hystricidae; genus Hystrix; species Hystrix cristata. The sequence continues at coordinate 30,219 of PVJO010007633.1, forward strand.
CAAGTTCAGGCTTGGACTGGGCAACTTAAAGGTTTAGCAAGACCCTGTCTCAAAATAAAAAACAGTTTTTAAAAAAGCTGAGAATGTAGCTATGTAGCTCAGTGGGAAGGATTCCCAGTACTGGGGAAAAAAAAATGAAGAAAAATTCATTAACAATTCCACTCCATTTTTCAATGTAATTTAAAACAGTAAAGTTTAAGATTGAAAAGGAAGTAACAAAAATGCCCATCCTGCATCTTGAGACCATACTCTCAAATGAAATAAATCAGACACATGTGTTTAAATACCACATTGTTTTTCTGGTGTGAGAAACTGAAAGTGTAAATAAAGACTAAAATGTATTATATTGGGAAGGGGATGGAAATATCCAAATGAGAAAGAGAACAAGGGAGTGGGAAAGGAACAGAGGGACAAGAGAAATAAGAAATGGAAGGAAAAAATGGAAACAAAGCTTTTGTAAATGGGGAGGAAGGAGGGGGTGAGGAGAGGGGAATGGGAAAAAAGAAGCAACAAGATATATCATGTACAGGTATAAATTCCTTATGATGAATGTTATCACTATGTACATCTAAAACGTACCATTAAAATAAAATTAATTAATTTTTAAAAATGCCCATCCTAAAACTTTAAAATCTTTTCCATACTGGATGGGAGAAATTAAATATCTCTCTTCTTTCTCCCTTTCTTCTTGCTCCTCCTTCTCCTTCTAATTCCTTCTATTTCTCTCTCTCCCTACCTATTTCTTCTCTCCTTCCTTCTGCCCCTCTGATTTTCCTCCTCCTCCTCTTCCTCATCCTGCTACCTTTCTCTTCCTTCTCCTCCTCCTCCTTCTTCCTCTTCCTCTTCTTTTTCTTCTTTTTCTTCCGCCTCTCCCCTCCACCTTATTCTCCTCTTCCTCCTCCTCTCCTTCTTCCTCTTTTCTTCTCCTCATCCTCTTCCTCCTTCTACCTCTCTCTCTCCCTCCCTCCCAAACTAAATGATGTTCACAGATTTGTATAAACTTACAGCAGAAATACTATGTTCCCTGCTTACTTTAAAGATTTTTAAGTGTCTCTTTAAAAAGAAAGAAACATGAAAATACAACAAAATTCTCAAGTTCGTAAGCAAATTAAAGCTTAAATGAGTTAGATTCTTATTGTCAGCATTGTTATTTTGCTATATATACATATATGTGTGTATGTACATGTATATATATATGGCTTCATCCATCCATCATCCATTTTCCATCCATTTGTCTATCCATCTATTTATCCATCTATCTAGCTATTCTTACATTCATCCATTTTTGAAATTCTCCTTTAAAATGATGTTAATCTTATCCATCTCTAATTAGTGACTTGAAAAAAATTTTGAAATATGTTCATTTTGAAAATGTGGTATTTACACACCATGGAGTACTACTTTGCCATAAAGAAAGATAAACGTAAATCATTTGTAGGAAAATGGATGCAAGTTGAAGTCATTATGTTAAGTGAAATAAATCAGACACACAAGCATATCACATGGTTTCTCTCATATGAGAAACCCAGAGTAAAAATGAAGAGCAAAATAAAAGACAGATAATAGGAAGTAGGAGACAAATCATTCTCAGTGGGGAAAGGGATCAAGAGATAGAGAGAGTAGAGAGGGAGGAAAGGGACAAGGGATGAAAATAAAAAAGAATTGAGATGTGTTATGTACATATACAAACTCCACCCAAGAAATGTAATCATTACATACATCACACATGTACTAATCAACTAAAATAAAAATTCTTAATTAAAAATATTTTCATTTTGAGATTCATGTGCTGGAAGTTTGGTCCCAATTGTGATGGTGTAGAGGTGGTGGAATAAGTGGAGCCCAATCTAAGGTAATAGGTCACTGAGGGTGCCACCCTCAGGAGGGATAAGACAGCGCTCGTGAGACTCCAAGTATTTCCTGTGAAAGCAATGTGCTCCAGAAAGAGCAAGACTGGCCCCCGGATCACCTTGACTTCCTGACTTTCCATGTGAACTCTTATGTGCCCCACCACTGTGATGCCATCTGCCATCAGGCTCCATCCAGAGGCTGAATGAATGGGACAGCCTGACTATACTGGTTACTTGTCCTGTTTCTAGGACAAACTATCTCATACCCACAATTTAAGAGAGGTTTATGGCTCATTGTTTCAGCGATTTCAGTCCATGGTCAGCTGGCTTCAAGGCAGAAGTATCATGGTGGAAGGGCCTGGTGGGAGAAAGTTGCTCAACTCATGGCATCTGGGAAGAGGGTAACACATTAAGAGCCTGAGAGGAAGAGGCCAGAGACCTGATACAGTCCCCAAGGTCACTGTATTTACTTCCGTGTATCTACATAATCTACTTCCTCCCACTAGGCCTCACCTAGAAACTCAGCAATGGGCTACCCCCATTGTTGAGGCTAATCCCCTCACAATCCAGTCACCTCTCCAGGAGTTTTTTGATCTTGTCAAGTTGACAATCAAGATTAACCAGCATGTGAACATTATACTTTCGGCCTCCAGAACTGTGAGTGAAATGATACTCTTTTCTCTACAGAATATCCAGCCTCAGGTATTTTGTTATAACAACAAAAAAATAACTAATACACTCATGTTCTTTTCTCCCCTATTAGTGTTTACTGAAGTTGAACTATGGTAGCACTTGCTCATCTTGTGCTTGGCCTGTGGACTCATCTGTTCAGCCACTGGGTCTCCTCTGGGCTTTGAGAGCTCTCTTTTAAACTCCTTTGATCTCTTCAGACTCCCTGGGATGAAAGGGTTTCTGTGGGGCTGTAACACTATTCTCCCAGGTAGCATGGCCCTCCTTCTGTACTCCCCAGAATCCATGAACAAATCTGGGTTTTCCAGAATTGCTATCCACTGAGCTACACCTAAGAAGTGCTTGTGTGTGTGTGTGTGTGTGTGTGTGTGTGTGTATCAGTTTTTTTTCAAAATGCTAACCCACAAAAATATTTTAGTCAGAGAGTGTCCTGTGCCACTACCTCCCATCTGTTCTGTGCCCACATCTCATTTATTTTACTAAAAGGGGAAGAAACTTTCTTCCATAAAATGATAACAGTGTGTCTTTGCTCCCAACCCTTTCCTCCCTCCAAGAACTTCATTTTGACTCATTTCATCTTTCCTATACCATACTCGTTATTATTTCTATTAGCATCATATGCTTTAAAATATTGCTTTCTAAAACCCAAAAGTATAAAATTCTATCTCTGAAAATCAGACTCAAAAAGGCAATTGGCCCTTTGGTGTTTCTACTTTATTACTTAACATTTTAAACTGAACGTGTCTAAATTTGGGTTTTTATTTCCTTCCCAAATTACATGGGAAAGGACTTCCATGCCTCCTTCAATTTCCTGCATTTAAATACTGGCAGCTCAGGTTTTCTAAGTAAATCGGCTAAGATCCTTCACCTCGTTCATGGATTTTTCCCCTAGTCTTAGCCACATTCGGTTTATTGAGACACCCTGTAAAGTCGTTTCTCGTCCCTTCTTGTGCCACTTCCTTGGTTAAAGATACCATCAGTTCTCCAACCATGTGACTTGTTTCAATAGCTTACTTGGTAGTATCCTCATTTCTGCCTTTGCTTCTCCTGTATCTTCTCAACACAACGGTCAGAATCATTTTGCAAAATTATAGGCTCTATCTTGCCTGCTCAAACCCCTTGCTGAGCTTCAAATCCACTCACAGTAGAAGCCAGTTCCTCCACAGTGATCTACAAAACTGTCTGCATTCTCAGGCCCATCTCCTCTCTGAATGAACCGCGCCATCCAGTCACAGTTCCCTCTTGTTATTCCTCAGTGATGCCAGTTATATACTGTCTTTCCTCTTAAAGTTTTTCACCAGATTGTGACATGGAGAATTCCTTCTATTTCCTCCAGTCTTGACTCAGTTTCCTTATGTTCTTGCTGTCCTATGTTCAATAACCCCCTTCCGTTACCCTCCAACTTTTAGCATGACTTCTCTGCCTACTGCTTACTGCTGTCTAAAATACTGCCCTTTTAATTTGTCTCATTACCAGCCCCCTCAAAAAAAAGCAAGCTTAATGTGTACAGAGAAAACATATTTGACTCTCGTAGACTTAGGAATATTGTTGTTCAAATAGTTTCTAACAAGGTCCATTATTCACTGAATATGTTTTTGTTATTGATAGCTATGATACAGACATAGGATCTTACTTAAGTGAATAATATTTAGAACATTAAAGTAAAAAACAGATATTGTTAATAACTCTTCTATAGGCATTTTCAATTTGACTTTAACTGCAAAACACATTTTAACTCATATTTTAGATATACATGCCCTGTAACACATGTGATCATATTTATTAATAATTTACTGTTAAGCTCATGTCTTCTATGAACCAACTTTTGAGATTCTACTGCCATTAAATGTTTTATTATACCATGTAATTAAATTTAATATATATGTATATATTAGTGTACATTATTATTTGTGCTCATTATATATTTGTGCACCTACACATACCTGTGCATATGTACATTCAACTCTCTACTTAATTGTAATGCTAAGACAAAAAAAAATCAACTTTGAAAAATCTCATTTTAAGGCCACCAAACGTACCCAGGACGATAATACTCAGGTTAAAACAATTGGAACAGATGCATCCCAATGGCTGACAATGCAATTTAAAGATAACACTTAAGGAACATGACAGCAGCTGTGAAATCCTGGAATTTCTTCCCTCTCCTGTATGACACCTTGATAAGGCAATTATGGCATAATTACCTTAACAAGTGGCATTACAGGAAATTATTGTCATTCTCCTGTTAAAATAACACATAATCATCAGCAAGTGAATTCTAGAATCCCCAATCAGCATCTCATTACCTGCAGTCGGCTCTGAGATGAGCTCAATTGGTGGGCAATAACTGACAAGGTATTTGAAGGGAAAAATATGAAAGAGGACTATTTGGAAAATCAACAGGAATACAACCAAGTTAACCCCCAATGATCAAATTTGCAGTTAAACAGCAACATTTACTGGTAGTTAGAAAGCCCTGCAAACCTGGCATCTTCTTTGTTTTCTATAAATATGTTTGCTTCCCTTTTCTGCCATCTTGATTTTTTCCAAGACAGTTACGTTATGCGCTGAAGCAGCAAATTATGAAGCTATGTTTTATAAATGACACTAGACTCAATCGTACGTCACTTCAATAAAAATATTTATTTAAGCCATTCAGTTCTTGACACAATAATTTGCTTCCAAATGCAATATGGTTCTAACAGCAGACACGACTTTAAAATAAATCTTTATAAACCATCCCATATACTTTAAGGCCTAACTTTTCATCCAGGATTTTAAGCAATGAGATTGACAGAAAGAGCCAACATTAGAAGATTTGAAGTTCCTTTATTATCAACGAATATGGGAAGGTATGAAGATGTGTGCTATGACAACAGAGATTCATCCTGTCTCAAATGGAAGTTTCACTGCTTAGGTATCCCAGGCTCCCCAGAGGAATGTTTCTTTGCCAGTGTCTTGAGGTTTTCGTTATCACCCCTTACAGTCCTGCCAACTTTGCCTGCATATTGTTAGTATAAGGGGCACTTGAAGAGTGGAGAAAAATAGCATGCTGCTGAGATTTTACAGCAAAACTAGGTAAAATTAAGGTTTACCTTTCCATAAGTATTTCACAGCAAGTTCAGGCTTGTAACTTATCTGAGTTCCATTTTCCCACAAAATAAATAATAGAATTCACATTACTTCATACAGTGACAAAAAGGAATGTTAGAGCCTGGATTTAAAATGTTACCCAAAGACCACATGCTAAGGACTTGTTTGCTAGCTGATAAGTTTTGGAAGGTGATTGGATCACAGGGATTCTAATTTCACCAGTGGATTAATTAATTCATGGATGGATTCCTAATTTCATTATTGGGAGGTGATGGAAACTTAGTGTGACCTAGGTGCAGTGAGTGGGTCATGGGAGTATGACCTTTGGGACTATATCTTATCTGTGGCCCCTTCTCTTGTGCTAGCTCTAGCTCTTTCCTGTTTCTCTCTGCTTCCTGGCCACCATAAGGTGAGCAGATTTACTCCACTACATTTTTCCGCTATGATATTTCTGTCTTGCTACAGATCTCAAAGCAGGGGAGCCAGCTAACCAACTGTGGACTACAACCTCTGAAACCATGAGCTGAAATGAATCTTTCCTCCTTTCTGTTTATTTTTTCAGATATTTTGTCACAGCACTGAAAGGCTGAATAGCACAAGGAATAAATGATACATAATTACAGAAGGGGAAAGAGACATTCTTTCAGCATAACAAATAGTTCTCTTCACTGTATGTGAATGTTAGTTTCTTCCAGGTCAGCTACTATGATAATAAATATAACAGAGTAATTTCTAGAACCTCATATTTTCAGTGAGACTCCCACCCTTTTTTTTAGAGATACCTTAGTTTACATTAGCTCCAGTAGATTTTTTATTAATTGGTACACTTTTGACATATATAATGATCACATTCATCATAGAAATTTGTGCCTGTACATAATATATCTTGATTCTTTTTTTTAATCCATTCCCCTCCCTTCTCATCAATCTTTCTTTCCTCTCCATTTACGAAACTTTATTTCTATTGTTTTCCTCCCATTCTTTTTATTTTTTTATCCTGATTCCCTTCCTTCCCTTTACCCTTTCCCTTCCTTTGTTCCACTTTCCATTTGAACGTTTTCTTCCTACTTCTTAATATCTATCCTCCATTTTGCTCTTTATCCATCCTTTGGATTTCTCACACAAGAGAAACAACGCAATATTTAAACATATGTATCCAATTTATTTCACTTAACATTATGTCCTCCAGGTGCATCCATTTACCTATAAACATCTCAAGTTTATCCTTCTTTATGGCAGAGTAGTATTCCATTGTATATAAAAACCACATTTTCTTTATCTATTCATCTGTTGATGGCATATGGGCTGTTTCCAAGATTTAGCTATTACAAATTGTGCTGCTATAAACATGGATGTGTATATGATGCTTTGAACTCTTTCATAGCCCAGTAGTTTAAATTAACAAAGCATTTGACAGCTCGTATGGCTGAGTCACAGAGACTATTGGAGGCTACCAGAGGGAAGAAGGGAAGTTGTGTTTATGTGAATTACTATCCTAAATAATAGAAACACAATATGGTGATACAATGTTGAATACAGTGAAAAATGTCTTGGTGAAAAGAAATGATAACACCATCCAGGAGATAGTAACTAGGAAGAGGATAAGGTACTTTTTATCATTTTTTTCTAATCTTCAAACACAATTCTGTTTACGATGTTATAGAACTTAAAGATTGGAGATTTTTAATTTAAATTTTAATTGAGAAAATGTATTAGAATATATTTCCTAAATCTATGCATCATTTGCACAGAAATAATTGCTAAAATCAGAAGGTCCAGATTGGAAAGGCCCAATTCATATGCACTTGAAGTGTGAAGAACATCCAGCCATTTGAGGACCTGAAGGAAATCATTCTGCCCTTTTGTTTCCAGTCAGATCTTTTAAAAGTCATGTGCCCTTTTGCAGAGTTCTTGCTACTCTTCCTCCCAGGTGGACTATTTTGACATGAGTGCCTAACCACGTAGGTCACAACCACGGACAACAACTTCTGAGACCACGAGCTGAAATGAATCTTTCCTCCTTTCTGTGTATTTTGCCAGATATTTTGTCACAGCACTGAAAAGTTGACTAGCACAAGGAATAAGTGATACATTAAACAAATTAATGAAGTCGAAGAATGGGATTTGGACATGGCCCATAAAATTAAAGCAACCTGATCAGATCATCAGAGAAGCCAAATTTAGATTCACTGAACATGAATTCTATAATGTGGAAGAAATAATTATTCCTTTTCAACCTGATATATGACACATAATCCTGGAGGAGTACATTATTAAATATCTGTTCACCTTTATTTTTGATGCAATTTAAAGTTAAAGTGAAAAGACATTTATTTGGTATTAGTGAGCATAGTCATGGATCCTACCTATCGCTCTGTGAACTTGAACGTGTCCTCAGTAGATTGCCTTTCACATATTATTATGCTTGTCCTTTTTTTTTTTTTTTGTGGTGCTGGGGATCGAACTCAGGCCCTTGTGCTTGCAAGGCAAGCACTCTAATCACTGAGCTAAATCCCCAGCCCTGCTTGTCCTTTTTGGAGGAAGAGGCTGAGTTCATCCTCAATCTGGAACTCCTGGTCTTGATGATTATTTCTTTATAAATGGGACATAAAATTAGAACATGCATTTTTATTCCTTCAATGTTTGTTAACAATTTCATTTCAAAGTAGCATCATGAACACAACTGTGCTTGAGAATTGCTGGGAGGGATGAGACATGGCATGCCACCATCTCTCTAGCCAGGGTCCCCAGGCTGGGTGTCATCATTCTTCTCCATCATGTGAATTTTTTTAGAATCTGCTCTGACAGTTCACCAAATTCAGCATTCTATCATCCTTCTTTGTCCTTATTATTTATGATAGTAATTCACATAAAGGCAATTTTACTTCTTTACCATGGTAGCCTCAATATCTTATTCTTATTGTGTCATCACTCTCTACAATCCAGGACGTCTTTCTTTTTCTCTTTTTTTATTCATCTATCAAACACCCATCATCTTTTCTAAGTTCCTACTATAATTGATGCATTCTTGACAGTAAAAATGAAAAAAAGCTAAAACAGTTTGTTTCACAGCAATCTAATAGGACAAATGAATACAATAAAAGCATTGAATGAAAAGCTCAAAATAAATTCTGAAAATTATAGTAACCAATAATTTTACCTCTTTACTTTCAGGAAAAATCATATTATGCATACTTTCTTTTTTATTTTTTTCTTTGTCGCTATCCTCATTCCTCCTTTGCTCAATAAATTTTGCATTAAAGTAAAAATAATAATTCAAAAGATATGTAACTCAGAATAGATATAATTTGAGCAATCAGTGACTTCGGGTAAGCCCTGGTTTAGAAAATAGGTAAAAAATAGTTCCTTTAAAAAGCCTTGGAGAATACCAGGATAGGAGTAAACTTATGAGGAAAATAAATGAATTTGGAAGCTGTTTCATTTAAAGAACTTGCACAATCCTCAAAACATTGTATCAAGTCAAGTTTATTTGACCAAAACACTAGAGAGAGATTTGGGCTGAAGATATTAATTGGAAAATTATATTCAAGTAAATAGCAACTGAAGTTACTGGTCTATGAAGTCTTTCTGGGAAGAATAGAAAGAAAAGAGAAGATCTGGTCAGCAATAGCATTACAACAACATAGTATCATTTAAACACAAGAACTAGAGGATGGTACAAATGCCATAAAGAGTTCAGTACACAGTGTAGTGGGAAAGTGTGTGTTGCATTTAACAGCTGCAACTCTATTTGTGACCTTGAAAATAAAAATATGTGTGAGGGTGAGCTTGAGAGAGTGGGAGGCAAAGTAGGACCAAAGGCAGGGAAAGAAAGACCAGTAAGATTTGAATGCTTGACTCTTCCAAATACCTCTTTAAAAATACATTGACTCCGACTGAAAAAGTATCTATGCTCATTACCAAGTAAGGTAGTAAGCAGAGAAAAGAAGGAAACCAGTTACCAGAACAAATGTATTTACCGCCATATAATTGAAATAGCACTTAAGAAATGAACGTATGTTTTATTTCACAAGATTTGCGATCATAATGTGCTAACTTTTGAAGTCATTTTTACTCATCTAATAATATTATGCAATGTCTTTCCATCATGGTAAGTATTTATTTGCTTCTTTTGGGCGGGTGCTGCTGAGGATCGAATTCAGGTCCTCGCGCTTGCTAGGCAAGGTCTCTACAGCTGAGCTGAATCCCTGACCCCTTTTCTCTATTTTTGGTTTCCTAGTGCCCTCAGGTGCTTATGATGAGGGAGAGAGCAGAAGATTCACCCAGTTATCAGCCCTGCAGACAAGACTACTAGAATACTTCTGGAGAGAAACATTTTCCTGCTGAGTTTTAGAACTACAGTTTAAAACTATTTTAATAGTTAATAACATCCTATTACATATGACAATTTGATAAATTCACTTTTTTCGGTTTTGTCTTTTTCCTACATTTTCATTTTATACGTTAACACTTCACAGAGCATGCTTGGAGATGCAGTCCTGAGTATGCTGCAAGGTTTGGTAGGTTGTTATTCTATTTACAGATTTCCTATCCAACTATGTAATTAAAATTTTGATGTATTTTTTCTATTTACTCTTTGAGAGATTGTGATAGTAGGATTAAACTAATTCCACAAAATAAATTGGAAATCTTTGCCATTTTTTAATGATCTGTAGCAATTTCCATCATGTGGAAATTATAATTTTTTTGGAGGACTGAAAAAAATGACCTGTTGCAGCAAAGTGAAAGAGAATTGAAATATATAACCATCCATAGAAACAGGTTTGACATTTTTCTTCGAATTTTCTCCTGCTTATTTTTTCAAAACTTTATTTCTTGAAAAATTTCTATATCTGAATATTCTCCACTAAAAAGCATACATTTTACAGAAATTATATTTATAAGCAGAGAATAGCACAATGTATTCTTATTAATATCATCTTTGGATATAGTACCTTTGTCAATCAGTTTGGGAATCATTTTTTCTTTTTTCTTTTTTTTTTTTTTTGTGGTGCCGGGGATCGAACTCTGGCCCTTGTGCTTGCAAGGCAAGCACTCTAATCACTGAGCTAAATCCCCAGCCGGGAATCATTTTTTCAACATGAGAAAATTCAACTCAGCTCTTCAGTGTAATGTGTTACCTTGTAGAAGTAATATGTTTCAATGTTAAGAATACAGAGAGAAAAGCTAGATTCCCTGGGTTTAAACACTGCAGCTTGACCAGGCTAACTCTGGTCAAGGCCCTTAAACTCTCCATGCCTCAGTTTCTTCATTTATAAAACAGGGATAACAATAGCAAGTCGATCATAGAACTGTCACGAGGGCCATTTGTTAATGCATACACATTGGTTAAAACAGTACTTGACACGCGTTAAGCTTGTGACAAATGTGAGTTATCATTACTATCAAAATGGCATCATCTAACTTGATGATATTTTTTTCTTTCCCAAACTTGTGCACAAATATTTTACCTAACCCATATATATGTTCAAGCAGGGATGCTCATCAAAATGACGTTTTAAAGGCAATTTCAAAAGAGGAAATTGACAAAAGATAATTTTAGAAAATAATGGCAAAGGAAACCTAAGTTCCCATAATGATTATTTTGAAAATTATAGCCTGAACTTGTATGTATACATTGTTGTACACTTATTTAAATAATTATCTGATTATATTCTAGGCCATTTCTTGTGCTTTCCAAGTCCCTTAATAACTTCTCACTGGTTCTTCTGTTTAGTCACAAGTGCAAAGGCCACATTCTTTCTCACACTTCTCAGAGATAGAGGAAAGATCCCTGACCCTTTATTCCAGCTTGAAATAAGAAATGTCTGATTATAACTCTTGTCAGAAACACTTGCATATACAGGGTCAACTGCCATACATGTTCCCATGCAGAGAAAACCCCCACACTCTGAATATTCAGGTTGTGCTTTGTAGCTGCTGGGCTGCATCATGGAGACAAAGAGTGAGAAATGCAAAATGAAGGAAGCATCACAAGGGTTGAGAAGGGTGACGTGGAGCCAGAACTGTGAGGAGCAGCCTGAGAGGCCTGCAGGGCTCGGAGCCTAGAGCAAGGATCCCGGTGGTGGCGATAAGAACAAAGTTAAATTAATCTGGCAGTTCTACATCCATCATTCCTGATACTTTGAGCAGAAGAAAGTAAAAACCAAATAAAGGTTAAAAAATTTAAAGACTGGAGTTTAAGGGATTCAGTCACAGGAGAGAATGACTACACTTCGATTACAAAAAGCAAGCAAGGAAGGTGACACGCTAAGATCTCAGGAAGGCAAATTCTGTCTCTTGGGCAGATTTGTATCATAAATAAATATATAATCACAACAAACTTTTCATACCAACTGTGTTAACAAGTTTTGTTACTGTAATAAAACACCTGAAATAATGAACTTATAGATGCAAAAAGTTCATTTTGGCCCATACTTCTGGAGGTTTTATTGTACAGTCTGTTGGTGGTGTTGCTTTGGGCCTATAGTGAGGCAGAATAGTATGACAGGAATGTACAGCAGAACAAAACCAGACATCTCAGGGATGGGAAATGAAGGAGAGGAAGAGGAGGAAACCAGGTCCCGATATCCTCTACATCTTTATTAGAAAGAGTATAAATTCTACAATGTTTGAATGTCAACCTCTGTCTTATCAGAGAACTAAAATGTACCAGTACACAGTCAAGTTCATGAAGATTATTTGCAAATAGGCAAAACAAACAAACTCTTATTCTTGGTCTCCCTACATTGTATTTTACTTCTGACATTGAAGGAGAAAACTAAACCATAGCTGTTCCTGACAACTAAGAATTTTTTAGGGATCTGAAATGAACTGCTATTCCATGTATCCTCATAGACAAGGATGTTTTTCCTTTTGAAATCTGCAAAGACATTGCTGGCTACATTAACCTCCACACCCAAAGTACAGTCTCCACCAGACAGTATAATCTTGACCCAGAAGTAAATGAATATCCTTCTTATTATTGTGGGTTAATTTGAAATTGAGTTAGTATTCTGAAAAGACTCACAAATTCTTACAAATGTTTTGAAACTGAACAGTTTGGAGACTTATATTTTCTGATTAAACTGCACCAAGGCAGTGCTGTCCAGGATGTGTCTGACATTTACAGAGCAAGAGGAAGGACGAGACCTCAAATGGAACTCTGAGGCTGATGGAACAACCTGTTTGTTTTGTGACTTATTGATATAAAATGCTCTGTGTAATTTATGTAAGTCTCAGTAGTGACAACTTTAGTGATATCTTTATGAGTCTTAAAACACACACCGACACCATCCCACCTTTCTGCTGCCAGCCATTAGACATCAGTTAACATAGCATCCTCAGAGTCTCTCTTCCTTGACTCACTCCTAAACAGGAAATGTGGGACGCATATGTCCACAACTTGGGGTGCTTCCTCACGTCTGTCTGGAGCCAGATTTCTTACAGGGAGTATGTGCACTGCTGTAGTAGGTTAGAGTCACAGCCTGCTGGGAGAACTGTAGATTTTTCTAGCTCTACCTGTAGCTCGGAGGACACATCTTCCTCGCTCTCAAGTGCAAAAGCAAACCAGAGAGCTAACAAGCCACACTCATTTCTCACTCCCTTAATAACTGGTAACATGACAATAAGAGCTCATTTCCACTGCCTGTCCTTAGTCTCTTTCAGTCGGTTCTAAACTTAGACAAGGAGGGGATGGTATTATACATCCCTCAGATCATCATCGTATGCTTCAGGAATCTATAATCAAGATGTATTTTTCAAAGTTCCTTCTAGCCATAGAGATACTTTGTTAGTTTACTTATTCATTTACTTCTGAAATAGGATCTCACTGACTTACGCAGGCTAGCCTTGAACACACCATCCTCCCACCTCAACCTTCCTAATAACTAGGATTACAGACAAGTGTCACTACATCCAACTTGAGAGATGTTTTATTGTAGCAGAACCACATCCCTTATTAAGATAAAATAACCAGTCTATGGAGAAAAGAGTGAATGAACAAACCCTCCCAGATATTTCTGGTAATACTATCTTTCTTTTTCAGGTCTTCACATTTCGCATCCCTTTTCATTAAGTATATTAAACTCTCTTTCTTCTGTTTCCTTTTTTATATGAAATAAGCTCTCCAGTTAGAAATAAAACTTGTGCAAAATTACCAAATGGAAATTTTCGGGAAGCAAAAGATAAAGATAATATGATTGCTGTGATATATACATTTGATCCTACAAACATTATGCTTTAGTCCCAAAGAGTATTATCTGTTTCTGGAGACATCACATGCTCTGTTTTCCTCCCATACCACCTGCATCCACACATGGAGACATCTTTTTCCTGTCAAAAGCAATCTCCTGGATATTTCAGAGCTTTCTCTTTGTGGGAAAAAAATGGTCACATGTATTTAACCTTTCTTCTTAATGAAGAGATATTCTGAACAGCAGCCACAGACCAGAAATAACAGTGGTCTAAGCATCAACCTCTAAATAAGTAGGTGAAACTGTTGCTGAAATGTGTGCCACCATGTGTATGTGCATGTGCATATGCATGTGCGTGTGTGTGTGTGTGTTTGTATCTGTGTTTATCACTTCTTTTGACAAAAGATCAGAATTCTGGAAGGAGCAATTCACTTAGGGAAACAATTGCCCCCTCTGGAATCCCCGTCCTGATAGACCTTCACCCACTCACCTCTCCCCACACGTGGACATTTGGCCCCACTGCCGGGCTTATTAGGAACTCCCTTTGGGATACACCATTATTAATGGATACTTACTGGCCTTGCTCATTTTCTTCTAAGTCATTAATTTTTAGTTGCTTACACTGAAGGGAAAACCCATGAAATTTCCTTTCTTAAAGGTCTTGAAGACTAATGATTAACTGATGGGGTATATTTTTAAAATTATAAAATTCCCTATAGTTTTGAAAACAACATTCTTAGCTATTTTTATTAAATGAATTATTCTTTGGAGGAAAAGAAATTCTAAATGTAGGCAAGATTTGGGATAATGAACACAGCAAAGATAGTGGACTAATTTATGCAGCTGCTCAGACTGCATGGTTGAGTCTTCCCTAACTCAGGGCCCTGGGGCCCAGCCCGCTACTGCCGTAGGCAGCTGACCACCACAGCTGTCTCCACAAAGCAAGAACCCCACAATTCCTGCTGAGTACCACACACTCCCTGCTGCTCACCGGGACTGGCATGTCTGGTCCTACCAAGGTACCCCGTTTCTAGAGGCTGTCTGGAAAATCTGGCTGACAGACCCCAGAAATGCAAGGACATTAAAGCTCTTTGGGGCAGATCATGCGGGGGTAAGGGGCCTCAAAGATGAATTGTTTTCCTTTCTTTCCCCCAGATGAATTGTCCCAAGATATAGCCCTTTCTATAACCCTCTGAAGATCCCCATGAGACTGGTCGGTCCCTGCTCCAGCTACAAACTGTGTCCAGCCTGGTCTGCCGCCTTTGGATTTGTCCCCTACTTTCCAGCCTCTCTTCCTTAGCCCCTCATTCTTGGTTCCTGAGTTTGCAGTACCCCATTAATGTGTTAGTGTGTAAGTTTGTGTCTTGGGCTCTATTTTCTAGCACTAGTATAAGAAAGTAATATAGGCTTGGGGATTTAGTTCAAGTGGTAGAGCACTTGCCTAGCAAGTGCAAGGCCCTGAGTTCGATCCCCAGCACCCATCCACCCCCAAAAAGCAATATATTTTTTATTTTATAAATTTTAATCTTCAAAGAAAAATAATGAAAGTCTTTTAAAAAATATGAAATTATCTTAAGTTATTTATTTGTTAAATGGCATATTGAAGATTGTACTTCAGAATTTCTGAAGTTATTCCCATAAGATGGGCATTTCAAAAAGACGTACAAATCACTGAAGCACTTTATTAGTCTATTGTTATCCGTGATGAGCCAATATTTACCATATAATTATTTACACCTTTCCCAATAATATGGGAACTAATAAAGATCTCTGTGTAGGCAGAGTAATTGCTCTGAGTCACCTTCAAGATGATATTACTAAGTGGCCTCCAGCAGGTGTTCATTTCATCTGATTTGTATCATTTCTACTTTGTCTGTTACATTTCATCAAAGCATAGTAATTATGTAACACGGAAAATAAATTCTGATGAATATCATAAAATGATAATCATAGGCTTGGTGAAAAAGATACTAGCCCTCTATTTTTGTGGAATAATAAATAAATATCTGGGAACTGTTCTGTATAAGAAATAGAACAAGACATTGCCACATGTTAAATAATTGATATACAAAAAAGAATAGATTTTATTATACTGCTAACTTGAAAATTGAGTCATTCTATTTATCAATATGAAATCATTAGGTGTTATCATTTGCTTATCTAGAATGTGTTAAAGAAATGCTTTTCTTAGACTTGATTTAAAATTATCAACTATGATTTGCATGTACTTTTTCTTTTCTTTCTTCTTGTTTCAAATATATTTCTTTGGAAAAACAATTGGTAAATAGTCTTAGAAAAATAAAACCTGCTACAAATAAGACACACTCCACTATATTTCAGAATTTTAGTCTCTATATTTCATTATTTTGGGTCACTATTATTTCATTAGTTTTATCACTACATTGTGAAGAATCTATCTCTGCAATGGCACAGAAGACTTTTCTTGCATATATACAATTATTTTTAATTAGATATTGCTTTATTTTTAAATTTAGATTTTTTAATGCACCATGTTTTGAAAACAAAGTAAAATGGGAAAACAAGATGATCAAAGGGAAAAAATAACGATCAAATGGAATATAATTCAAATTTTAAAGTATGATTTTCATTCAGAAAATAAATAAGTCTATGAAAAATAGGACTAGATTACAATGCCTAACAGCAAGCAGACTATAAATCATTGTTATTAAATTAGTCAGCACATAGATTTGTTTCCATTATCAACTCATATAAGACATGACAAAAATAAAATATCACTTCCTTTAATTTACTTTACTCCTTCGTCTTACCTGCATGAGACATTGACTACTTTATAAAACAACAATAAACTTAGAAAGGTTTCATATACTTTAAATTATGGGAATATTTCACATTCATATTGGCAATTTTAAGTCAGTTTACTCATTTAATTCCAATGAGATTAAGAATACAGTATACATTTATCAAATTATGATGTTCTACACCTTGAATATATACAATTTCTATTTGTCAATTATATCTCGATAAAGTTAGACAAAAAGAATTCTGAAGAATCTTTATCTGCTTTGTTAACACTGGGATAAACTGAATAGTGAGTACATGTGTCCTCATCAAAACTTACCTGTCTGATTCTCAATCGAAGTTAAGGGAAATTTTGAATTTAAGTATGTCTTAATCTTATTTTTTCCAAAGTCTCAAGAAATTCTTTAAGCATTCGCATTTGTGTATGAACACGGGGATTTAGCTAGTGTTTTTAATTTTAAATTTTCAATTTTAAAGAACATCTATTCTTAGGCACTGCTGTACTGTGAGTCGCACCTACACTGCCATTTGTTCACTGAATTGCTCCCAGTTTTTCTTTCCCTGTAGATTATAAAATCATAGCCCATCGAAAGAAGAGACTGTGTCTGTTTAGTTCACCATTGTAGCACTTCCAGTGGATAAATTATGGAGGCCTATTTAAGGGCACAGTGATATGTTCAATCTGGAGATTTTTAATTAGACCTATGTATATACGTATTTAAAGCTTTTTTCCCCAAAGTTATTCTTCACTCCAACAATGAACAGCTCCAGAAGCCTTCACTTCAGCTCAGTGAATAGATGGGCAGAGAAGAGATGGGCAGAGAAGAGATGAGCACAGCAGGCAGGAAAAAGTGTGTGTGTGCCATGGTCTGTTGTGCAGGCAGGTGACTGACAGAGCCCTGGAAGAAGTCTGTACCACCTCAGAATCAGCCCAGCCTGCGATCGGAATTGTGTGAGCTGCGCATGATTCTGACTCTTATTTTTGACTCACGAATTTGACAGATACTGAACAACACTCCAGGATCAGCCAGTTCTACAATATAAACCAGAACAACACTGTCTGTTTTATATAGAAAGAGAAGTAACTATAATTTTATTTCCACCTGTGAAACTTGCTTTTGTATATATATAAAGGAGAACAAACATGAAAATCAGGGTTATTCCATAGAGAGTCAATGACTCTTGAATGCATATTTATATATTCTTTCAATCATATTTTTATCAGTCCAGAGGTAAAAGTATGTCTGAAAGAAAGCTGAGGAAAGCAGAAGTCATCCTACTGATATTCACCCTTACAAATCCCTCTTTCCCTTTCTTTTCTCTAACATCACTGACACAGATATGTGAATACTTTTTTCCCCTCGACTAAGAAAAGAGAAAACAAAGGCCAATTCAAATAATCAAGGGCAAAGTTTTAGTATAAAAACCAACAAAACCCACAGAAAACAACAACAAAATAATAGCAAGAAACTCAAACCCTGGTTGCCTACGTTTTCAAGTTTCCATTTTCACTTCTTTGATATTTTTCTCTGTGAAAACACAGTAAGCTGAAAGCAATGAAACTACGTCCTACAACTCAAAGTACTACTGTTCTTGTGAGGCAAAATCATGCTGCTATTAAGACAACTGTAGATGTCTGTGAATCCTGCTCTCAGACACCTGAAAGAAAGCAAAGCTCAAACTGAGTCATCCTTCGATTTTCAGCAAGTGCAAAAGAATGATTTTTCAGGGTAAATGCATAATATTTTAGGTGGGGAGAAGGGGATGACATCTGAGCTCTTCTGAGGAATAAGAAAAAAGATTCTGCAAACTCTTTCCTACTTTGATCCACTTATCCTTTAATGCATTCGAATAACTCTGCTCACTCAGTAATGCTCGTTGACCTGCTGACAGAGGTGTTCTAAAACCTTCAATTACACTCCCACTGCCTGTTTCTTTCACTTTCAATAACCATGTAATCATAGTCACAAATAAAGAGAAAGGTCTGAACCACATACATATGCATACTAACTACTCCCAAGGCTCAAATTATGTATTTCTCGCCATTTAAAAACAAATAAGGCAACGAATGCTTTAGCATTTCATAGTAGGAATGCATATGCCTGTGCTCCAGGCTGTCCTCCAGCAGACCTAAAGGAAATCAGTGAAATTTTACTTTTGGGATCCAGAACGAGGGTCATGTGGTGGGTGAGAGAGCTCCTTATTAACTTTGTCTTTTCAATTTTTCACACTTGAGAAGGAAAACCTGCGAAGAGTCTTCATTTGCCCTCTCCAGACTTAGGGTAAGTTCTTGGTTCTTGACGATTAAACATTATAATTACAAATTTGGCACATCTGTTCCCATATTTCTAGAGTCAATATATCACATCATTATGTTCTCTTCAGGTTGCTACAAATGAATACTTGATACATCCTTTTTCACTAATCTGAATTTTTTTCAAGTGAGATTAAATAAAATTTAATATTAAAGAATTCCTAGTATTTTTTGCCTGTTGTAAGAAAGGTATACATTTTCACTTGGAGATTCTGAATCTAAGAAGGTTTATTAACCCCAAAAGAAGTTTGGCTTTCTCCTCAACATGTCCTCTGATATCTGGCTATTGTCACATCTTCTGCCATACTGTGGTTGCACAAACACTATCTCTGTCGATTGTGATGGCCGAGCAGAAGTCTCAAAGGGAAAAACAGGTAATGATGTACATTTCCCTCACACACAGATTATAGGCCTGGCTCCCCCCAGAGTATAGCCGCCTCTTGGTGTCTTTGGGGATTTAGTTTTAGGACCTTCTGCAGACACCAAGATTTGTGAATGCTAAAATCCTTGACATGAAATGGTACAGTATTTGCAGATAAACTTTACACATCCCCCTGTAACTCGCGTCATCTCTGGATTACTCATTATACTATGTAAATGTCACGTAACTAGTTTTCCTGTTATATTATTTACGGAATGGTGATAAGGAAAATGGAGTCAGTATATGTTCTGTACAAATTCAAATTGTTTTTCAAATATTTTAATCCATGGTTGGTTGAATCTACAGATGGAGAACCTACAGATACGAGGTGCTCACTGTACATATCTGTAACTTTTATGCATGTTCACACACCATGGTACACACACACACACACACACACACACACACACACACACAGCAGTCCCTGTTTCATACTAATGGCTCACTCGCTACACCAGGGCCAGCCTCTCCTCCTGCCCCAGGTGATGTCACGCTTTTGCCTGGCTTGTCTTGCTGCTCTGAGTTCTGAGCATTTGCGCTCCAGGACCATGGCTGCTGTGAGCATCATGGATAAGGGCGGTGGAGGAGACTACAGGCTCAGCGATCTTCTCCTCCATGCAGAACCTCGGGCCATCAACTCACAACAACTAGACGAGTCTCTAGCCTCCCCAAACCTGGTGGTCTTATCCCGAGTCCCAGGGAAATATCTCTCCACCTGTTCTCCTGCCAGTAGGATGACTGATATCATCTTGTCTCTAAAAGAGACAGCCCACAGACAACTGCTTCTTTCTGTACTCTGAGCTATAGGCCATCGTTGGCCCACAGCCACATCACTGAAGGAGAAGAAGG
Organism: Hystrix cristata; assembly: GCA_004026905.1. Classification (NCBI taxonomy): domain Eukaryota; kingdom Metazoa; phylum Chordata; class Mammalia; order Rodentia; family Hystricidae; genus Hystrix; species Hystrix cristata. The sequence continues at coordinate 50,412 of PVJO010007633.1, forward strand.
GGCACAGACTCTGCAGGAGGCCCCAGCCCTGTGCCAAAGTTACACAATGGGACTAAGCTGGTACCATGATTTGCCGTTGTTATTCAGCATCTAGTTTGGAGACATGTCTTTGAGTGGACCCCAGTAAGGTTCAAAGAGCCTTTCTCTGGGCTCTGGACAATTTAAGAAATGAAAGTATTTGAATACAGACTGAGTTGTCACATTCACCTTTGTCAGTACAGGCCTGGTTTGAGCCAGCAGCCCAGTGTGACAGCCTCAGGACCTGAGCAGGGTCCAGGCTGAGCCTTCTGCAGACATCTCTACCCATCACTGCTGTGGGCACCAGAGCTGGCACTGTGGACACTCAGCAAGTGGAACTGGCAGCATGCAGCAGCTGAGGGCAGCTCCACTCTGCAGATTGTCCGCAACAGGAAGAAGAGTTGAGCTGGCATGAGCAACCTTCAGTTTTGTTCTGCATTTCCGTCTAATAAGTCACACTTCTTCTGCAAGCTCCAAATCATTAATCAAGGATAAAGGCTTAGAAATGTACTAATGCTGAGCTTGCCATAGGAAGGGTCATGAAGTAAGGAGGGAGTCTGTGACGGCAGCTTGTTCCTGCATGAAGTAGCCTGTGATAGTTCATCTTGACTGTCAACTTGATTGGCTTCAGTGGTATCTAGATAAGTAAAGCACACTTCTGGGTGTTTGGGTAGGTCACGGGGGCTGTGGCTTTGGAGATTGTATCTGATCGCTGGCTCCTTCCCCTCAGGCTCTCTGGGCTGGCTCTGCTTCCTGGCTGCCATGAGATGAGCTGTTTTCCTCCACGACACCCTTATGCCATGATGTTCCTGCAGCGGACCCAACTGACGATGGACTGAAACCTCTGAAACTGTGAGCTAAAATAAACCCTCCCAACCTTGTGTGTGTCAGGTATTTCACCTCAGCAACAGGGAGCTGAATAGTGCGTAGTCAATGAAACTGGGCTAAAACAACCGGTATCCTGTTTGTTCACAATTTGGTGGTTTATAAATTTAGTTTAGGTCAGCTGGGTACTTCTCATGCAGATCTTGTCTGGGGTATTTGTGCAGATGAGTTATGAGGCAGCTTCATGGGGCTGTATAGTAGAACAGAGCCTGCAACATACCTGGTAGTTGGCATGGACTGTCTTCCAAGTGGAAATTTATAGTCACGGTTTTAAGGGAAGTCCAGAACCCCTTAAAAATCTAAACTTCTAATTCTCAGACTGTTATTTCTGCTGCATTTTATTTTTCAAAGCTGGTTATAAGGCTAGGTCAGATTCAAGAATGTGAAGACATAGACTCTGTCTATTGATGGGAAGAGCAGCAACATCGCCCTGCAAAGGCAGCACACATAGAGACACGGGAGGACTCTGAGCCTACCACGTGCAACATGACACAGAGCAACTTTCTACCAACTCAGGAATAAACATTGCAGAGCAGATTGCTACTACACAAGAAAGGGAAACAGAAGACCAAGCCAAAGAAATTTTCCAGAAGGATTTTTACACAATCATGTCCAGTGTTTAAAGAGTTAATAAAAGACAGCAATAACTTTGCATGAGTAGGAATACTAAAATCTCAAAGCCCTCAGAAATGCAAGTCACTCTTCTGGAAAAACGAACTGATAATCTGAAATGCTAGCTGAAAGCAGGTACAAATAGAATGTGTATTCATGCTGGATAAGGAATGGCGTGATGAGGAGTTATTAAAATTGGGATTTTTGACATCTACTCATTACTTTCATGCAATGTTGTATGTGTGTATTTTAAATTAATTTGCTATACTTTACTTATTTCTACCTTTCTCTTGCCAATTTCATGTAGAGTATTCTGGTAGTAATTAAGTTCATAATTTAGTCTGGGAATTTCATAGTATCAAAAAAAGATTCTCACAGGACTAACAGATGTCCCTGGAAACTTCATACTGTACGTATCCTTTGGAGGAGCAAAAAGTCTGTTCAGCTAGACAAAGGGGAATAGCATTAGTTATGACTAAGCAATTGTTTTGAAATTTAAATTTAGGAAGAAGGTTATGTGGACATGGAGCAGCATTTGAGTTTATACTACAATGTCTATTAAGCAATTGAGCATGCAAAATCCTTTGTGTTGTGGAGAGCTCTTAAAATCGATAAGAAACAGGCCCCCTCTATTGGGGTGTCCTTAGGAGGCTATCTCTTCTTCTACATTAGCAGTGACAGTGATGGTGCTTAATGTAACTAAGCCATCAACTACCCCCTACAGTAAGTTGAGAGCTCAGAAAGACACAGAGACTTAAAAGTTTTTTCCATTGTCTTCTGTGGTGTTGAGATCCATGGTGATAAAGGTGCAGGATTAAAGAGCACAATAGTAAGTTCTAAGAAGATCCCAGCTGGCTTTGCCAATAAATTCCTTTTATTGGCCTTTATCAATCTAGAGATATAAGAGAGGAGGGAAAAAAGATGAAAATATGTAAATAAAAGTGGCTTTGGTAAAATTGATCATTAAGAAGAAGAAACTGTATTTTCTGTGAAAATATATTGTTAATAATTGACTACACTTAAATTATGTAAATATTTTGAAATAAAATGTATTTATTTTCAATAGCAGTGGTAAAATAATGAAAATCAGTTGAAAATATTTTCTGCAAACATGTAAATGAGACACTGTAATTGAAAATCCTGACCAAAAAATATAACTTATTTTTTCATAAAATTATTGAATAGCATCTTAAAAACCTCTAGGAATTCACAGAAAACCACCTTGTTAGAAAAAGCCTATTTATGTTTTACTACTTCTCTATTTTAAATTATTCATTCTTGCAAAACATACTTTTACTGCAGTTCATTAATTTTTAGAATCTATAGGTTTGTAGAACTCAATTTCTTTAATCATGCATGTAAAATTAATTATTAGAATTTTTATTTTGCTGATTTCAGCAAGTGTGCGGAACCATACAGCATAGCCTTCAGCAAAATATGTATCATCTAGCAGAAAAGGAAAAATGATTCCTATTTTTTCTTAAAATGAATTTTCTGTTTCAATAACTTGTATTCAAATCATTAGGACAAACATCAATTTGTTTTGTTTTGTTCATATTTTCAGCAGAAAATTGGAAATACAACTTGCACACATTCTAAAATATTTAACTATATTATGAATAATATAATTAAGTTTTCTAATAGCAAAGGTCTATTTTCAGGTAAATGCATGCTGGGTGAAGGTACTTTTAAGTAAATCAAGCTTGTGTATTAACTTTGTTTTATCTATTAAAAACATAATTTTAAAAAATCTAATATGAAAATAATCATAGAAGTAACCCAGAAAAATAAAATTTTGTCTGTATTTAGGTGAAATACTCAATCCTCTATCCAAAATGCTAAATCCATAAAATTCTAGTGTGTATGATTTCAAATTTTTAGTTCCATTAGGGCTGTTTTAATTCTTCTATTGGTCTGTGTCTGTGATACATAGTGATTATATTCAGTTTGCAGTTCTGATACATACACACATCTCGTCTTGGTCATTTTTGCTCCCCCTCCTCCCTTCCCCAGACTCCCTCCCCATCTCTACAGCCTACCCCCATATTTCTAATGGCTCTTTATTTTGTTCTTTAAATTATTTATATTTTGACTCTCTCGTATTAGAGAAACCATAGATAGTTAACCTTTTGTGAACTTACTTCACTTAGCATTATGTTCTCAGGACTATTTTTAATGAGACAACTTTGAATTTGAAATACAAATGGCATAGAAAGGAAATGACCAAGCATCCCTAGAAGTTTCGTACAAAATTTTTGTAGGATATAGTATCAAGACCCAGAGTTTGAAGGAGATCATTTTAAGACTCAGATCAGACCACAAGCTGAAGTTTCCACTGCTAATAGGTCTGACAGCCACAGATCCAGGACAAATGGAGCTGGAAGTTGCCAGTGGTTCTTCCTGTACAAGCAACCTCAAGGCTCGGAAAGGAGGTAGCTGGCTGGGGAGGTGTGTTCCCAGCTCTCCTTGAAGTGAGATTTCAGTAGGGAGAAGCAGAGGGAAACCATGTTTTCCCTGAGCAGGCTGTCTTCCAGAAGGAAAAACAGCAAAATTGAGCCAAGAAAGAAAAACAAAACAAAATTATAATTTTCAAATATACCAGCAGCATAAATACAAATAGAAAGAGGTTTCTCCTCCTACGGGAGCTTTTTAGGGGCCTTAGGAGGTTTCCTTGTGGAAATCATGAATGGAATAAAAGTGTCATTCTCCATCAATAACTTTCTCTATTACATCATGCACGCACACTGAATGTGGTAGTTGAGGCACATTACTGACTGAGATCTTCAAAGTGTTGCCAGAAAGAGAGCAGTTTCCAGTGTCACCCGTATAAGTCACACTGCCTGGTGGTGGATGCCTAGTGGAAATGCCCAGAATCCCACCAGGAAGTCTTTGTTGTTGTTGTTGTTATGTAGACTCCAAGGAGGTTTCAATAGGTAGTCATATTTCTATGAAATGTTTCTAAGGACAATATCCAGAAGTGTACAAAGCAACTTATACAAATGAAAGTTCATTAAAATACTGTTTACTGTATTAAAATAGGGAAAATTTTGGAACTGAATAAGTCAATAGTGAAAATAAAATAAGGAGGTTTAACCTGGGATACTATGCCATTTTCCTACAGGTTAACCTATGAGTACATTTATTCATCAAAACCTCATAGATCTATGAGGTTTACTAAAATTGACTATTTCTAGAATGCAGCAGACTTAGCGCTTACCAGGAAGCCACGTGTTCACAGACATTTCCCAGGCCAGCTTGAGGAGAGATGGCCAGTAGACAGCGCAAGTCAGGAAGCTGTGGACTGAAGGGTGAAGTGGAGAGGACTGAGCATGATTGTCATTTCATCTTCCACCCTGCCATGGCTGGCTGGCCACCGGTGAAGATGGCAGAGCCACCAAGAAAGGAGCAGCCAGGGTCACTGTTTACCTGGTGCAGAACAGCTCTGCTGGAGAATCACAGGACACTTTGTGGAAGCAAACTACGAATCCAGGGAGGCGCGAAGTCCCTGAGGGTTCAAGGCACACGTGTCCCCTTTACATAGTCTACTCTGTCTTTATGTAAAAAGAGTATAAATACACATATAACATTTTATTGATAGTAGTTATTCCTGAGGGGTGGAATAACAGGTTTTTAAAATATTTTACTCTGATTTATGTACCTTACACTTAAAATAATTAATGCATATGAATGTATGGGCAATATATATTATATATATTATATATACATATAATCTTTACTGTTGGAGTCACAGTAAAAGAGCACTTTGGAATGGCTATGTGGGAAGATCTTGATAAAGATATGAAAAACATACGAAGATCCTCATGAAATGATAAATTTGGTATTTATACATAGTAGAAATACAGACAAAGTTAAATCAAAGACAAGTGTTTTCTTAAAAACATGCCTTTCCAATTTGAAGTTTTCTGGGTGGCACAAAATGATTTCAACTTCCCCAGTCCAACTACCTGCAAGTGATTTGAAATATTCAAATACTTAAATCTATGGTTAAAAGATTGATAGCATCAATTTTGCAATTTTGTTACCACAGAAAGAGCAAAATCCTTGAGAATTTTTAAAGTATTCAACATTTTAACCATGAACAGCCTTGAAGATAGTGATCAAACATAAACACAAATAATATTTTTAAGGTGCATTAACTATGTTGACATGGGATCACTCCCATTAATTCACATGGTGAAAAGTACTTATGCAGTGTTATACTTTAACCCAGACCTGACTAGCTCCATAAATAAACTGCACGTACACTATAACTTGAGATCTTGTGTATGGTTAGTAAGTCTTATTCCTCAGTTTCAGCAATTAGCCTTGCAGAAGTTCTTTGAATCTCCATTACATAGGGAAAAAAAAAATGAAGTGATTACAAAATGGGAGTAACTCATATGGCTTTTGATAACAATGTTGACCCTTTTGTTAATGTGGTGCTAGTGGATTGCTGTTTAAAGAGAAATGTTGTATATCTAGCGTTATCGTGTGTGAGGATGTGGGAAAGCTCAATACAGGCATTTATGTGGGAGGAATGCATAGTTTTTCCTCCAGTTTGGAATTAGGAGATACTTGGCAACACAGAAACAGAGGGTTTTGTTTTGTTGTGGTTTGGTTTGGTTTATTTTGGATGAGGTGGGGGGAGTGGAACTGCTGAAAGATAACTTTTAAAATGAGCAACTTGGATCAGAAGATCCAGGTTGAAGAAACTTCTTTGCCATTTACTATTAGTGTAAGACTCAATCAGAGATTACAAACACAAACGCCTTCAGAGCAAAACAATATGACCAGCAAATCCTGAGTTATTAATGGTATGGCCGTTTACAAAAAAACTGTCAATCTCTGTTTTAAATAATCTCCATATTTGTCTTATTTTGTTTTGTCTATAAGTAATGTTGATTTTTATTTTGGGGAGGGTGCTGCTGGTGATCGAATTCAGGGCCTTGCACTTGCTAGGCAAGCGCTCTACCACTTCAGCTAAATCCTCAACCCCAGTAGTGTGTTTTTAAATTGATATCTGTTGCTTGAGAATTGAAAACCTTCATTCTGAAAGCCAAGGTCTGGAATTTAGTGATTTTTTTCCAGGAAAACAAGGCACAGCATGAGCTCCTGAGGGCCAATTAACAGCTTCGGATTCCTAGCTGAGTCTCAGCGCCCTCACTGTAAAATGAGTGTTATTGTCATAACTATCTCAAAGAACTCTTTATTATAGAATAATGCTTGGCACACAGTAGATGTTTAAAAACCATTAAATTTTGTGTTTATCAAAAATACGCACACATACGTACATACACACACATATGTACATACACACATTTAAATGGAAAGCAAATAATCTCCTGAGCGTGCATGATTATGATATTAGAACAAAAATTACACTCTTTCAGTGAGAGTCTCAGGAATCTTGTCTAAATATCCTTCAGGAGTCAAGTAAGTTTCAGTTTGAGAAAAATCAAAAAGAAAAAATAAAGAAAATATTAAACTCAAATTACTGTGAACAAATGTGTATAAAGACTGGACAGAAATATGATTGTCTATTATTACGTTACATTAGATTCCAAAAAACAGTTGAGAACTCAGATAGTAAATTCTACAGAAAATCTCATTGTCTGATAGTAACCTGGTATCCTCCACCTAATGGACAATTGGATAATAATCTTCACGGCAAATGACGTGGTAACCGAAATGGAAAGAGGTGGAATTCTGCATGACAATACTTGCTAAAGTAGTATCTTTTTTCCTCGTTGAAATAAACACTAAAGATTTACAGCCCAAGGCAATAAAAGAAGAAAAGGAGACAAGAACATTTTTTAAAACACTTTCAGTAATGTTTAAAATGCACCCTGTTTTGGGTTTCATTGATTTTTATTCTCTAAAACAAGGTTTTCTTATTTTCAAATATGACATGTGCATTGTTCAGCCACACCAACGAATAGTACAATTTGTTGTCAACCGTATCATCAATTCGGTTTTAATCTTCACTGGGTAGTGAAGTAAAACATGCTGAGCTGTGACTTCTTCTATATGGCAGGAAAAAATTTACAAGCAATATTGCTCCTTTTCCAGTCAGTTTTCAGACCCACCTTTCCTCCAGGGCATACCCTTTCTGCAGTTGAGGGAAGCAGCCGTGTGTCTGGGAGTCGTGGTCTGTCACAGTGTGTGCTCCATTGATTAACCATGAAAACAGTAATGGAACTGCCATTGATCCCTGAAATGGCTCCTCCGAAATCCTTTAGGACGTCCACAGGGTCACTACTCATGTTCCGTTGCGAGGATAAGCTTCAAGCTATCTGACTGCTTGCTAACTGCTCCCCGCAATAAACTACTTACCTTTCCATTACCAGCTTAACAACTGCCTGCCAGACTGGAGTGTATGAAAAATAGATAAAGAAGCACCAAACTTCACAACTGCAGAAAGAGTACTTTGCACGACTGAGTTTGAGAATTTTCGGTCAGTAAAATAACTCTCCTGAACACCAGGACAAATAAAATGACTCTGTCTTTCCTTTGGAAATTTCAGAATTTAACATAAAAGATCTGGCTATTTCTTACTTCAATTTAACTTCCCAAAGTACTCAAATATTTCCATCACTTGCATATTTCTCAAGATTTTATATAAATATGAGTCCTAACATTAGGGAAATCATGATGAAATCATGATTAGGAAATGTTAAATGGCCATGGAGAGTCACTAAGGATCTAAGTCATATTCCACATTCATCCGAACACACACAAAAGCCTCTCATCTGACCATCCATCTTCTCATGCGTCCTCCATGTATCCAACTACACATCCATCTATCCATCCATCCATCCACCAGTCCATCCATCCCAGCAAGATTCTTGCTACTGGTTCACTGACAAACAATAATGTTTATAATTTTTATTTTCCTATTATTGTAATCAAATTCAAGGTAGTTTAACAACAGCAAAACTATGCCTGGTCTAAAATATATTAGAGCAACAACAAAAAAAGTATGTGTAGTAACACAACTCTCTACTTATCAGACCAAATTTTATTGTGTGCATCACTCACAATGGAATCATTTCTACTGAAAGTGAATGATATTTAGAATGATGCGAATTTAAATTATAAGTATTATTTTTCTGGGGAAAACGTGGAGGAAGTGTATTATTTGGTCATCAGTGAATAGTTCCTCTCCAATGCACACTTATAAATTGGTCCCCACTAATGAACCCCTCACTAATCATTCCCTTACTTTCTTCAAACCTCAAAGTATTTGTACCCAACTATGCTATTGTCAATTTTTAATTGCATGTAAATCTCAGACAAATACCACCTGAAACTCACCCAAGAGGTAGCTGATCTTGTATTTATCCACCCAAAAGATATTTAGTAAAAACAATATTAGTAATAAATGGACTATCTGATGTTTATTGAGCATTTACAACTTATCCATCACTATGCAAAGTGATTCATAAATATTATTTTATTTTTATGACATCCTTGTGAGGCATTTTTATTATTATTATTGTATTTTACGGGTGAGAAAACTGAAGTTTTAAGAATGAATATCAGTATATAAAGAACTCGAAAAAAGAAGACCCCCAAAATTTAAAGGCCCAATCCAAAAATGGGCAGCTGAAATGAATAGACACTTCTCAGATGAAGAAGTACAAATGGCAAATAAGCATATGAAAAAATGCTCAACATCACTGGTCATTCGAGAGATGCAAATTAAAACAACCCTGAGATCCCACCTCACTCCATAAAGAATGGCTATTATCAATAAATCAACTAATAACAAATGCTGGAGGGGCTGTGGGGAAAAAGGAACCCTTCTCCACTGTTGGTGGGAACGTAGACTGGTGCATCCACTGTGGAAATCAGTGTGGAGATTCCTCAAAAAACTAGGACTAGAGATTACATTTGACCCAGCTATTCCCCTTCTTGGGATCTTCCCAAAAGAATTAAAAGCATCATACCACAGCGATATATGCACGCCCATGTTTATAGCAGCACAGTTTGTAATAGCTAAATCTTGGAAACAGCCCAAATGCCCATCAACAGCGGAATGGATAAAGAAAATGTGGTGTTTTTGTACAATGGAGTACTATTCTGCCATAAAGAACAATAAGCTTGAGATATTTCTAAGTAAATGGATGCATCTTGAGACCATACTGTTAAGTGAAATAGATCAGACACACATGTTTAAATACTGCGTTGTTTTTCTGGTGTGAGAAATTTGAAGTGTAAATACAGACTAAAATGTATTCTATTGGGGAAGGAAAGAAAATGTTCAAATGGCAAGGGGAACAAGGGAGGGGGAGGGGGAAGGAACGGAGGGACAAGAGAAAAAAGAGAACAGAAGGAAAAAATGGAAACAAAGCTTTTGTAAATAAGGAGGGAGGAGGGGGTGAAGGGAGGGGAGGGGAATGGGAAAAAAGAAGCAGCAAGATATATCATGTACAGGTACAAATTCTCTATGATGAATGTTATCACTATGTATACATAAAATGTACCATTAAAATAAAATTAAAAAAAAAAAAGAATAAATGTCGGGACTAAGGTGGTACAGTGAGAGAGTACCAGGCCAGATTTGAATCTAAACATGCAAGTGTCCATAACCCAAGCCCCTAATATGTACTGCCATTTCTAATTAATTTCATATTACTCTCAGTGTCTGAAAGTGAGAATCAAAGGTTTCTAAACTCAGGCCCCTGATTCATGAGTTCACCGTGAGTAAGGAAGGCAGACCTTAAAGTCAGGGATATAGTATGAGGACAACTTTATTGGAAGTCCAGAGGTCAAACCATAGTACCACAGAGGGTGACATCAACAGCGCCTGGCCTCAGGGAGGAGTTTCAGAGCAAGACTGGTTGGCCAGGTTGGAATATTCAGAAGGGACACTAATCACCAACACCTGCTCAAGGAATGGGCCTGGGGTAAGAGAGAATCATAGGTGATTTGGGGGCACAAAGCACTGTAGTCCACACAAGAAAATGAAACACTTGAGTTGTGTGGCTTATTGGGAATAAAGGATAGAAATAACTAGTAGATGATGATGGTAAATCAGAATAATAGCTAGAACAGGACCCAGGGAAGTAGGGAGGCCAGATCATGGGTGCCTGAGAGTGTTGAGGATAATATGATGAAGGACTGAACAGAGATTAAGGGAAGTACTGTGATGAGAGTGGGGCTATGTGTGATATGCAAGTACCACAGAAGAAAAAGCTTGCATGTTCAGGGAATAGAGAAAAAGCCCATAAGAGTGGAGCTTGATCAGCAGCACTTAAATTCCCACCACAAGGTCCTTGTGGATGGTAAGAATATGCCTCCTGTTCTACCCAGGAACCCAAATGCTAAAGTTTGGATCATAAATGTTCCCTACATACCCATGTGTTAAAGGCTTGGTCCTTGCAAACAGTATTATTAGGAAGTGGTAGAACCATGTAGAGGTGAGGCCTAGTGGGAGGTCATTCAGTCACTGGGCTCATGCCCTCAAAATGAACTGTGGGACACTAGTCTCTTCATTTTCCTCTCTTTTGCTTGCATCCATAAGGCAAAGAGCTTTGGTCCACCACAGGCTCTAGTCATGATGTACTGCCTTACCACAGGCCCAAAAGCTGTGAGCCCAACTGAACATGGAATAAAACCTCTGAAACTGTGAGTCATAATAACCTTCATTCTCTATACATTCATTAACTCGGGTATTTTGTTACAGTAATAGAAAGCTGACTGAAATATCAAGTTAATACAGGTTACTGTGACAATATTCTTAACATCCTCCTTAATTCTCAGAGTTGTCCAAGTTTAGATGATCACTTACACGGTCACCTGTCCTTAAGCCATATATTCTTCTAAGCATGACAAGAAGTCAGTACAGATTTTGGGGAAAGGGAGTGCCATAATGTATGCTGAAAAATTAACACTGGGGTACTTTAATTGCCTAGTAGGAGGAAAGTAGACTGGGGTGTGAAGGAAGAAGGAAGTTCTCAGGAGTCCAGTGAATTCAGCCAAGAAAGACAGAGTTGGCTTACTTCCACTTGGTGACACAAAGACAAAAAAGTGTGAGCAAACTGAGCTTCTTCTGAAGCAGAGTCCCCCAAACCTGTCCAGGGTCCGGCATCAGGATGTTCCTAGCAGGATGTGCAGGCCTGATACTCAAACTGTAGGCATCAAACCTATAAACAAAAGCACTGGAAACATAGTGACTCAGATGGGCCAGGGCAACCTGTACTCAGGAGACCAGGAAGAAAGGAGAACTGAGCCCAGGGTCAGAACATAGGCCATGCCAATCAGATGGGTGTGGAGAACTCAGAGAAGCCCCCAAAGAGGAGCTCCTGGGTTGCTTTTCTCACATCCCTTCTGCAGGTGTGCGTGGGGCCTGACTGAATGCAGCATCAGTAGCTCAAGCAGCTATGTGTATAGCTAAGGAAGCTGTTATGGTTTATATCTAGATGTTCCCCTAAAGCCTCATGCACTCCCAGGCGGAGGTCTGAGGAGGGCATTTGATCATGGCAGTGTGACACTTGTCAGTGGATTGTTTGAGCCATTCCCTACCAGTTACTAATGTTTCCTCAAGTCAGTGCCTTTCCTCAGCACCATAAGACATGTGCACTTGCATGGGAATATATAAAGCACATGAAACATATACATGGTTGCTAATATAAAGATGTAAGTCATATGTGTGTATGTGTATACACAGACTAGCATGGGAATATATGTCTGTATATACACACAGATACACAGACACACACACAGACTAGATTGGCGTGAGTTATTCAAAATGTGATCAAAACATAGGGTGGATATTTAAATAAAGATATTTATTAGAGCAAAAGACACATTTCCCTTAATCCCACTCAAAATACTATCTCTTGCTTCAAACACACTTATACCATTATTCTTCACACTTTATGAAGTTCTGAAAGTGCTTTCTGGTGAGTGTAATGGTGCCATAATGGCTGCCTCAAAATCCTGAACTGAGGGCTGGGGATTTAGCTCAGTGATTAGAGTGTTTGCCTTGCAAACACAAGGCCCTGAGTTCGATCCCCGGCACCACAAAAAAAAAAAAAAAAAAAAAAAAAAAATCCTGAACTGATTCAAAATGTTTAACCTTCATGGTCATTTTGACTTTAAGGAAGAGCCAGCAGTCGTACAGTGTCGGATCTGTGAATAAAATGAATGAATAAAAACACCATCATGTTTTTATTTGATAGAAATTGCTGTAAACATTTTGAATTGTTTCAGGACATGGAAGTAAATAATCAGGAAAACTTAGGAAAAGAAGAGACATAAAATAATGGAAAAGACCTAGCTTTAGATATCTATGTAAGTGAGGCAGGAAAACTACTAAAGAAAATTATAAGAAGAACCCAGAAAGAAGAATAAAGTGGTCATAGCCCAAACATAAAAATATCTGTGCTTAAAAAAAAAAAAATTCCTGTTAAACATGCAAAACTGTGTCAGGTTAATAGGAAAAGCTTCCGGAAAGAATGGTTGCTCTCTGTCAAGTAATTCAATGACCTTCACCACTAATTCTAAAATAAATGAGAAAAAAAATAGAAAAATTTTTGGATTAAAATTTCCTCCATAATCATCTGCTGAGAAGAATTTATCTTTCATAAAACTTGAAACATAATATTTGTAAAACAAAAATGGTAGAGGTGGAATCTGTTATGTGTGCTTGATAAGACGGATTTAATGTAATAATTTCTATGAAAATAAAATTAAATCAATAATAGATTAGTACAGAAACTTCAAGGTATTTTCTTAAAAATTATTTGGAATATAATTTCCATTTTTGTCAAACTCTGAAGACATTTAAAACCCTCGATCTTAAAGTGCTTCCCTAATGGCAGCAGTTTTAATGATTTATATAATTTGGAGTGGTTATTTTCCATACTTCATTACTTTCCCTCAAATAATCATTGATTTGATAATTACTTGATATTTTAAAGCCTGAAGACATAATGTCCTTGAAAATGTTTTGCATGTCTTGTTCTAAGTGATAATAAATCACATGAACTTAAAGATGATTTATTTTTTCAGAAAAGATAAAGATCATTTTATCTTATCTTAATTAAGACTATTTAGCAACATATCTTATTGACAAAATTAACATACAGCTTGCTAGCAGACCATAAAGTAAGGCATTTCTCCTTATACTATGCAAATATTATTGTATTTTATTAGGCTGGCTTGGAATTATCTACACACTACATTTTACTAACTAGTTTCTCCAACCTTCTTTCTTAATACTCTGATGGGTGATCTCTGTTCAGAGAAAGCACATTGATATTTAAATTTGAAAATTTTGATTAATTTTGATCTTTCAGTTGTGTTTTTGTTTTTTATTTACATGGGAGGCTTGTCCTTTAGATATGCATAAGAATGCAATCAGGCTATAGCTTATTAGACTGCACGTTTCTTCATAAACAAAAAAGTCTACGATATGCAGAGCAATTTAGTACATGCTATTGGCAACATAGTTTCTGGAGAAGCTGTGATTTGGGGGTGGAGTAAATAGAGGAAATAAACTTCTGCAGAGATTATGCGCAGCTATAATTGAGTTAACACACATTTTATGATCATCTCATGTTTTAGAATTAGTGAAAATACTTGAAATTTTTCTTAGAAAACACCATTGTAAAATAAATATGTTAGCTTCACTAAAAACGTACATGACCATTTTAGACCTGTGCTTCAGAATATTGATTTTGAAAAAATTATCTTACTTTCTATCTTTTCAATTTTTTTTCCTTTTGCCATGTGCACAGTGATTATTTTCTTGGTTTGCATTTGTTTCATGTTTACATCAGTCATTTTTTGGAAAAAAATAATAAGTGCATTCTCCATTCACCTGTGACTATCTGCCAAAATAAGAATGTCATATGAAGCTCCGTAGATATTTAGTATTGTACTTGTCATCAGTATATGCAAAATAATGCATAAATAATTTTACTATACTCATGACACAAAACTAAATCGTTTCTTTCAATACCTTAAAATTGCTACTATTAGAAACCATCAAATTGTCTTCCAAATAGATAAAAGCAACATACTGATCTAATATTTGCACATAATACTAGTTTTTTAAAATATCAAATTGTACATAATTTATAGATAAATATATTAATAGTAAACAGAGAAAAGATTCTCTTCAAATTGTTCTTGGGAGAATTTTTGACTCTAAAAATTTGACACTTCCCAAGTGATAAACATTTAGTCAGTTAGTGAAAATTTTTAATTAAGACAAATATACGGTTTGGGGTTTTGCTTTCTGTTTTTTAGATCGATAGGAGAGAGTTCCAAAATTTCCAGATGGAAATCACAAGCTCAGGGTTCGCTACTCCGCCAGTAGCAGAACAGATAAACACAGGACTCCAGTTGCAGGCCAGAGGAGTGGCCTGATTCTGGGTGGGCAGTGTGCTCGCCCCAGCTGTCCATTAGGAAGCAAACCGGGCAGGTTGCTGGAAACGGCACACTCGTCTTATCACAGGGAAGTCTGTGTCTCTTTAAGGTTCTGCTTCATAATTCATAATAAGACTGGACTGGAGTGGAAACAGTTCTAGTAAGGTATCTAAGGAAACCCAAGTGAACTGTGGCCCATTGCTGCCAATAACATTCTCTCCACAGATGGGTCTCACCCATCCTGATGATGACAGTTCTAATCAGAATTAGGTTTGGCTATCAAAGAAAAACCTGAAAAACTGCTTTAAAAGGCAGTTTATTTTCTCTCATACAAAAGAATTCCAAGCGTGACCTTTAGGATGAGATATAATCACCAAAGACGAGGATTTCTCAGTCTAACCCTAACATCCACCTTTCTGTTACAAGCACAGAGAAAGACGCTTAGACGATACTAAATATAGGAGAAAACGTTTGCAAACCTCTCATATGGTGAAGGGTTAATATCCAGAATATACAAGGAATTCAATTCAACAGCAAAAAAGGCTGATTTAGAAATGGGCAGAAGAATACACCAGATATGTCTCAAAATAAAACATACAAATGGACACTAGGAGTATGAGAAAATATTCATCACTAGTCAAAAGGAAGATGCAATTTAAAACTACAATGAAATGTCCCTTCCCTGCTGTTGGGATGACTATTATCAAAAAAATACAACAAATGCTGATGAAGATGTGGAAAAGAGACAACCCTGACACACTGTTATTAGAAATGTAAATTAATTCAGCTTTTATGGAAAACAGTGGGAGCTAAGCATCGAACGACCATATGATCCAGCCAACCCATTACTGGATCCATATCCACCTCTAAAGGATGTGAAGTGAGTATGCTGAAAAGATATGTGCACTCCCATATTCATTGCAGCAACATTCACAGGGGCCAAGACATAGAACCACCCTAACTGTCATC
This sequence comes from Hystrix cristata, assembly GCA_004026905.1. NCBI lineage: Eukaryota > Metazoa > Chordata > Mammalia > Rodentia > Hystricidae > Hystrix > Hystrix cristata. Next base: position 66,276 of record PVJO010007633.1, read on the forward strand.
AATGAGTGGACAAATAAAATGTGATGGGTACACACACTCGAATACTATTCAGCAATAAGAGGATGAAATTCTATAATCTTTGGCAACATGCATGGATCTGGAGACCATAATGGTAAATAAAATAAGCCAGGCATAGAAAGGGAAATGCCACATGATTTCACCCATAAGTGGAGTTTTTAAAAGCTGAACTCATAGTAGTAGAAAGTAGAATAATGGTTACCACAGGTTGGGGAGAGAAGAGAAGGAAAATTATTGAGAGAACTCAGTTACCAAGTACAAAGTCACGGCAAATAGGAATAAGACTGGAGTTTCATTATATAGAAGGGGATTAGGGGCATCAGTGTTGTACCATATAATTCAAAATAAAAGAAAGGAGTCTCAATAATCTTATTACATAGAAACGATAAAAGTTTCGGTTGATGGATAACCTAAATATCCCGAATGCACAGAAATATCACAGTGCATCCCAAAAAGATACGTAATTATCTGCCAAGTAAAAGTAAAATTTTAGAAAGTGCTCAATAAACTCAGTACTTGTTCAATGAATCAAATTTTTAATTGGACATAAAAGTTACAGAGTTGAATCCTAGCTTTGCCTTCAACAAATCATGCATTACAGTGAATAGCACTTGATTCTTTGCAAATCAATTTATTCTTCTGTAGAATGTTCTTCCGGGAAGATTAAGTGACATCCAGTGTTTGGCTTGGCTGCAATGTTGCTGTCCTACTCTCCTCTGAAGGGTTGGTTTCACTTCACTTTCTCACTTTCTCATTTCAAATTCACATTTAACCTGAATTCACTGTTTCCTAATCTGACCCTCTGAGATCAGCTGTGGAAGCGTTCGCATTTCAAACTGTGGTGTAACTGTGTTTCAATACATGCTAATAAATGAATATGGCAACAATACCAGAACTAGAGCCATTAGAAAGGAGAGGGAGCACGAGCGCCACTCTCTTCCTCTAGGGGGCAGTCGTGTCCCTGTGCAAGATCAGAACCAGGCTGTTCACCAGCTGCCCGGTCCAGGTGTCCGAACTATCCCACGGACAACCACGGACATAAGCTACCCAAGATCTGCAAGAGAAACTGATCAGGAGTATAGTTCATCTTAGATAGAATGACTAGAAAAATATATATCAATCTTTAATTTCAACTCCCATTTCTTACAGCATATTTTCTCTGCAGATGCATTCTTTTGTTCAACTAAAAAACATTCTGCTTATGATACAAAGTAAGATGTGCTCATTTCGGCAGCACATGTACACAAAGTAAGATTATTTCACACAGTAAGTGAGAATAATGAAATTCGGCTTATTTAATTACTCTAAACACCAAAATAAAAATAAGAATTTTCTTACCTTTCTGAAGGATAAATTTATATATTTATTCAAAACTATGTATTATTTTATCATGGAAGAGAACACCATAAAAATGCTTTTTACTATATTAAATCAAATCTACAATGTCCTAAGTACCTTCCAAGAATATAATAAAAAAATTCACTGTGGCAGAACAAACACAGGATTATTGGAGGAATAAAACCTTATTAAATATGGGTGCATGAGTTATTAAGTAACTTTAATGAAACATTTTGACTCTTTGTACTTTCAAGCAAAATTAATAATAATACGTGGTTTAATTATTTTTAGTGCTTCCCAATTTACAATGTCCTTTTGTATCATTTCTGAAGATGGTGTGCCATTATACTCACGGGGACACACACATGCACGTGTATATGTGCATAAACACACACGCCATTCATCTACAGAATATATGAGTATACAGACCTACTTTCTGTCAGAACCTTATTACTTCCTCAAAACAGAACAAAACACTTTTAAAATTCCCTGTAAGTAAGAAGTTGGTTTTAACAGAACAGCCTGATGGCAGACAAATTAGAGGTGTAATTTCATTGGCAAGAAAAAGTGATGTACACACCATATGCAGTTTTTCCTTTCACCTTTGTGGTCCAGTTTAGGACTACAATTTAATAAATGATTTTGTGTGATAGTTGTGATAAGGTTTCAGATAATCATTTGTGATCAAGGCAGACAATGAAAATTATTACTAAATTATTATCAGTTAACTTTCTGTGTCACCATGCTGTCCAAATAATTAGGAAAGTAGCATGCTGTGGAGTCAAAACCCTTGACTAGAACTCAGGGAAACTGGATTCTAGTAGTAATGCCCACTAACTTGCTGCAGAATACTGGGAAGGTCAATCGATTGCTGTGAATGCCAAAGTATTTCTTACCAATGAAATAAAGGGATGAACTAGATTTAGGTTCTTAATCTGCTGTCCATGGACTTAGAAAACTTTTTAGGTAAAACTTTGTCTATGTGAAGTGCATGCATATATTTTTTAATCCCTGCCTTAAGCAGCATATGCTTAATTTAATTTTTTTATTTTTTTTTTACCAAGAACATGTATTGGTACACTGTATATATATTGATCACATTCATCATGGTTATTTCGTTCCTGTACATGATATATCTTGGTTCCCCCTCTCTTCCCCGCCCCTCCCTTCCGTTCCCCCACCCTTCCCTATTTGCAGCAGGTTTCTTTACATTTTTCCATTTTTTCCTTTTCTCCTTTCTTTTCTTTTTCCCTTCCTTCTTTTCCCCCTTCTCCCTTTCTAGTTCTCCTCTCTTTTGAATGCTATCTTTTTTTTACATAATATCTATTTTACTTCTTTGTCCTATTTACATTTCTGGTTTCTCATATCAGAGAAACAATTTGATGTTTACTCATGGGTGTCTCATTTATCTCACTTAAGAGAATGTTCTCAAGGTGCATCCATTTACCTACAAGTGTCTCTAGTTTATCCTTTTTTACACACTCCATTGTGTAGAAAAACCACATTTTCTTTAGCCATTCATTGGTTGTTGGGCATTTAGATTGTTTCCAAGACTTAGCTATTACAAATTGTGTTGCTATAAACATGGTTGTGCGTATATTCTGGAAAGAGAGTCATAATTTGCACAAGATTTTCACTGGGAATTTTACATGTAAAAATTTTAAATTCTGTATAGGAGTGACCACTATACTTTGTATTCTGTCAGTGAAACTGTATATTTATAGAAAATTAATGTCATTTAATTGACATTGTATAAAGCTATAAAACTTCTGCCAAAGTTTAAAGAATAATAACAAAAATAGGACAATTATTTGCAACATATCTAAAAAGTAAAATCGTAATCACTGTTTAAAAGACTCTTGCAAAGGAAGAAAAGAATAACATCTTTTAAAAATCAGCAAAGTATCCCTTAATTTGATTCCCAGCACTCACCCTTAAAAAATCAGCATAGCATATGAAGAAACAATGTGGGAAAAGGCTAACATAGACATGTAATTTACAAGATTCAAATTAAAACAGTAATTCGTAAGTTTTCTCATCTGAATAAAGTTGCTAGCATATTGTAAACCTCCTAAGGAGGTGCCAAGGAGGAATGCAGACCACACTAAAAGACTCTGTATTACGGCCTTGCTGAAGGGAGTTGGCAAGAGACACTGGTCCAAGTAACTATGGAAATAAGTAGGGTCTAGAAGACTAAAGGCAAAAGAAATTACATATTCCTCAAATACAGGTTGACATGCATGATGTGTGTGTTCTACAAGTATTCAAGAATTCAGAATTAAATAAAAGTATGGTGGTACCACTCGCAAAGCAAGTTACTCGCAATCCAAGGTTTTACTGTATAAGAAACTGTCACACCAAAGAGGAACCTAATGAGAATGATTACTAGACCCCAGGATGCATCTTAGATGGGATACTAGAACAGGGGAAAAAAAAAAAAGGTAACAACTAAGGAAATCTGAATGAATTATGTATTTTCTCAATGTATAATAATAACTATTCATTAATTTTAACAAATGTACTATTCCAAGAATGGTGACAGTAGTAAGATAAATTGTATTGGGTAATTGAGAATTTTATACTATCTTCTCAATTTTTCTTTAGCTCAAAAATGGGCTTAAAAGTAAAAATATTAAAGAAATAAAGAAAACAAAACAAATTAGGACAAAAGATGCACGTAAACTTTGCAAATCTGATTCCTGTAAACTTTGAAGACGTTAGCCTGGTTCAGAATAAAACTCATGCATGTGACCCACTTCTTTTTCAAGCCCTAAAGTCACTCCCATATTATTGTTTACTGTAATTTGGGGCAAAGAAAGTCAATGTATGTTTCAGAAGCACTAAAGAAATTCCCTTCATAGGAAATTTTCTGCAGTCAATACCGAGAGACAACCTTTAGATGTGTGTGTTTGGTCAGCACAGCATTGTTTGTAAAGTAAGATGCTTGCAATAAAAATGTGTTTGTTCAACAATTGAGAATTTACTACACAAACTGGGCTATTTCTCTTACACTAGATCTAAAGAAAAGTGCCAGTTTTTTTTAACCTTGATTTCTAATAAGTTGTAGAAACAAGGAAAGTTCAAATTTAGGGGATTTTTGTTGTTGTTGTTGTTTTTGGGTTTTTTGTGTGGCTTTTTTGTTTGTTTGTTTGGTTTTTTTTTTTGGCCACACGACAAATGGATGAAGTGTTAACAAAGAATGAAAACAAGTGGCTTCTGAGGAAAATCACTCTTTCTTGTAAATTCCTCTTCCTGAATCTTCATAGTGTGTCAGATCCCGGATTTTTCCTGAATGAGAAGTGGAAAGGGGCTAGTTAGCCCCATAGTGGGAGCAGGAGAGTCCTTCAGGCTCCTCTACGCGACTCCTTAAAAGGAGAGGAATCAGGTCAGAGCCAGCATCCCGTAGCGATGATGCGTTCCCTTGCAGGGGTTGTCCTGTGTGCATGTGTGTACTGGATGTTTCATTTAGGCATGTGAGCCCTTGTGTATTTATATGCTTGCATGTTAACGTATATGCACATATATGTGCATGTGTGTTTACGTGTGTGCATGTGTACAGATGTGGGACACGTGCATGTGATACACATATAGGTATCTATGTGTTCAGAAGCTCCAGAAGAAGAAGAAAGGGAGAAAAGGAAGATGCTCTGTACTTATGAATTTGGATACTGGTTTGCACCACTGAGTATCATTTTCTACTTACAATTGCAAGACTGAAGATTTAAATTTGATTTGGGTGTAATGATATTCAAAGGGCCACAAAAGAAACTCAAGTGGTTAAATGTTTACCTCAGAATATTAGGGAAAAAAGTTAATGTAATTTTCTTTATTTTGTCAATTGTTTCTCATTTAACATGAAGTATTTTTATATCAAAAAGAAACAGGAAACAGTAAGTTGTAAAGTAGGGCAAATAATTTTTTTTGAGCAAATAATTTTAAAGGAAGTCAGAGAGCATAAACAACTCTAGTCCTGGTGGCTACTGCAGGGTGGTAGACAATGTCACTCGTAATGTGACAGCTCTTGATTTTAAGCCTATAACCTAGCACCTTTTTGCCTAAGTTTGAAGGACTACAAAGATCAAAGAAAATATTTGAATTTAACTAATTTTTTATTCAAAATGATCTATTCTTTTCCATGTTTTAAATGATCAACTCCTTCATTTAAATGACTTGCCAGGAACATGTCTTCTAATGAAAACCCTATTATGCTTTTTCATAACTTCTGCCTTGAATGAGTTCAGCACCAGTCTCAGAAAGATATTAATTTAAAAAGAAAAAAAAAGATAGGATGTAATGAGCTGTGAAAAGACTGTACGTCTGGAAAGAATAACACTGAAGGATACTTAATATAGGGCCAATTATTTGACTGGCATTTCGATCTTGCTTTTTATAATAGCTTCAACAGAAGAAAATTTCAAACTAGAGACTTTCTTAATAATATATACAGCACATGTGAAGATTTAGAGAACCAATCCTCAAGCCAGGATATCTCCAAAAACACATATAATTTATAGAGCATTTAGATAGGTTACAACTCCATGCACTCTGTGTATCTCATACTGTATTTATATATCAGGGTCTTACATACAGTAAATGGTGACTATAAGAGATTATCTGGCACAAAAAAATACCAGCTACACTTAAAATTAATAGTATTAAAATTATTGCTATTGCATTGGACATCAGGAAAGTGTTTTTGACATGTTATAGTAAATAAATCAGGAAATGAACTCACAATGTTACCCATAATATACCATAATACCTATAAAAAGTATTTTATATAAAGCTATATACAGAACATTATCTTGAGAATTCCTGATACACATAGCAAAGAGAATACTTTTCCTTCAAGGCAATGCTGAGAACACAGCAAAGAGATGGGAACAACATCCTAAGGGTCCATGATGACAAAATTAAAATTTGCTTCCATAAAAGTACCTGTAAAAGAAAGGCTTATATCCTACATGTCAATGAAATGAAAACACTTTCTGCCAATAAAAGCATGAAATGGCAGGTGGTGACATTTAACAACTAGAAGCCAAGTGGATGTAATTATCATAATAGTGATGAAGTTGAAAGTGGGTGGCTGGTCTCCACAGAGCTGTTGAGCCAGCTTTATCGAATATGGTGCTGCCAGGGGCAACCTACATGAGTAGCCAACAAAGGTATTACTCAGCGTGTACCAACAAAAGGAATTAAAATGAACGAGACAAGCAATGAAGTAGTCACCCCAATAATATCTGCTTCCGTTATGATTTTCGAGATCCAGAACTCACTGAAAAAGGAAATGTAAAACCATGTAGAAATCACATAGATCTGGAGGGAGACAGCAGCATTGATTCAAAATGCATACAGCAATTTCTGCTGAATAAAAATATTGCAATGTGTCTTCATCTACCTTTTTCACTAAATCTGGGAACTGGGTGACTTCTGGCTCTTCCCCAAAGCCAAAATGACCCTGAGAGGTAACTATTTTGAATGAATTCAGGACATCGAGGCAGCCACAACAGCACATCCAAAGACATTCACAAATGAGGACTTCTAGAACTGCTTAGAAAATGGCAAGAACAATGGGACAAGCGTGTGTGAAGTGAGAGGGAGTGCTTTTGAGGATTAATGGCAATGTGTCTTCTACTATAATTTTTTTAAACATTCACCATAGTCTATGATCACTACGTACGACTTTGTCTCAGAGTTAAGGTAACATCATTGTCCGCTTTCATAGTATAGTGCAAAGAGACACAGGTCACCTGATAATCCCTCAGCACATTGTATTCAGCGACTGTGACAACGTTATCCTGCAAACTGGCAGGACAACCCAGCAGTGGCAAACACTATTTAGGAGACACATGCTTCCAAGAGTGACAACTAAATCTAATGAAGATCTAGGGAGCTGCTGCATCAGTAAGGTGTCTCAAAGTCCAGCGCACCAGCCCATACAGGATGCCCTATCTGAATAAAGGGCAAATCATTGCATCTTGCACTTCACATTGGCAAGAAAGAAGCATGGTATCTGGTAGTTCTTTTCAGATTCAGGAAGCAGCAATATTCCACACCTGACAGTACTACTCAGTCCGTACACTGGGAGACTCAAGAGGCCATCACCATCTTAGAGTAAGGTTCAGCAGAAAAGGAGCTGCAGCAGGGGTAAGCAATAGGGAAAAAAAAAACTCTTTTGGTCCAAATGGCCCAGAGACCCCATGGTATTCTAATGGTGAAGAGAGACAGCCCACGGGGTTTTTTGCAGACCTTCCTTGGTAACAGGATCAGAACACAAGTCTTTAGAGTTTTATCTTGATCAAAGAATAACACACCTTTCGCAAAACAATTCATGGAATGCTACCAGTACTTTATTGAGATGGAGTGCACAGTGATTGTGAGGTACATCTGCCCATTGTGAGCTGGGACCCATCCATCCAACAAATCCTAAGCTTGGGTGTGCCCAACAACAAGTGCTCCTAGAGAGGGGTGGTGTACCCGGCCTCCAGCAAGCTGCAGAGAGCAAGCTGCACACCTAGGCCACGAAGGCATCACACTACTCATTAGTGTTATCCAGTGGCTCCATTCATATCTTTAAGGAGAATCTCTCATGGCTAGTGGAGGGGAAAATGTGGTAAACTTGGCTCATGATTATTCAACCTCCTGTTTCTCTAAACTTGAACGCCAGTATATCTCAGACTATGTCTCATTATTACTTTTTGGTTTTTTGGAACTTTCATGTACCCTATTTCCAAAGATGATCAACTATCGAATACCATGAATGTAATATGCACACGATTTGTCCCTGGAGTAGAAACATCCAGGAAACAGAATGGCGACTTGCTTGTTTTTAAAAGCAAATCTATCCCTAACACCTCCAAATAGGTGCTAAGAAAATGATCACCTATTCCTAAAATTTGTCTTATAATAGATGTCCAGTAGTAACTGCTGTCAAGGTGACAGAAGGCAGAGAAAACTGTGTTAAGAGCTCTTAATTTAGAGACCACCCGCCACTTTAAAATGATCCTCAGCTGTCCTCTAGCACTATAGTAGCTTTAAAAAATATCAAACATGAAAGGCAAGTTCAGAATCATCTAGTCTAAAAAGTATCTTAAATATAGGGGAAAAAAGTCCTATCAGTCTTGACAGTTACTCTTTTTAAGATGTCAGCAAACACCAATGTTCAGAAGGCCAATTTCTAGTCATCTTTCAGGGTGGAGGGAATGATGATCACAAATTAAACCAAGGGCAAAAGAAAAAAAAAGAGTAGTTCTCAAATTCTCTTTGCATCAGCATGTGTTGGAAGAAAAAAGTCTCCCCACACTGTCAAAAGAAAAATTGGAGACAAAATTTCTGTGAACTGCAGCCAAGGCGAGCACACATTTGTCAGATTTTTTTCCAACAAGTTCTACAGGAAGATAAAAGGTGCAGTAACTATTCATAGGGAAGTATGGATGATTTATCTACTCAATTATACTTGATGTCAAGAGCTACCAAAGCAGAGGAGGGTCTCACAGAATAGCCATGCACTGCACTCTGGTTCAAAGCTGAGCACTTCAAGGTCCAACATGGCCCCAAATAAGAAAATTGCTTCTCTGTGCTGTGATTAGGGCTTTAGAAGTTTTAAACTGATAAGTGGCAGAATTGCCAGCTGCCATTCACGATCTTAGCAAGTGTTCACAATCATGTAGACAGACTACCGCAGGCGAATCATAGGGGAAGAAAGAGTTATTTACCCTGATCCACGAGCAGTCACCTCTGGTCTTCCTTGTGAGATTTAGAAATTGTGAAACTCATCACAATCACATTGTCAGCTCTATCAAATTGTAACCAAACTTAAATGAATAAATCCAGGAGGTGATGAGGGAGGATCCAATGCTTGGCAACAAGAACTATCACAATAGACTTTGTCAGAACCACAACTTTGCACCAAGGCCAACATACTCTTGCACAAAAAGATATTTCTTCTAGCATATCTGTGCAGCAGCTCTCTGTTCAACCTCAGACATGGATGCACCTGGTTTGTGATCCTTGGAGCCAAGGGCAATTGTTTCAAAATAACAAATGTAACCCTTCTTCTTTTACCTTAAAACCTCTATATCCCTTTACTTCCTCGAATGTACAGTTGGTTGAGATTCTTACCGTCTCTGTGCAATGCCCACCCCCAGTCGCATTCGTTACCTTCACAGACAATCTCTGTTTGTCGTTCGGGTCAACAGAACTGATCCCTAGAAGCTGACAGCAAGCTTCCTGGCTCCCTCGGAGGCTATCCAATCTCACAGAGGCCTCGAGGTTTCCACAGAACATTTCTCCTGAAAAGAAAAGTAGGCGTGTAGTTCCTGATTTTAAAACAAGCTTGCTCTCGAAACTAATCCTGGGAAATGTTTTGATTATTCTAGTAGCTGATCTCCTTGACTTTATGAAAAAGAAAAAAGGCTTCAAAATGACAGAAGAGTGCTACTTGATCTGATTTATATCTGATTTAAGAAATATGATCCTGGCCCCCTTCCGACTTGCTGGTATTGAAATCCTGTTGTTTTCACCTTTTTCATTCCCTGGGGATGGGATTAATACTTTAAAACTGATTAGTTACTTAACCTCGCTTTAAGTTAATTTATCAAAATATTCTCTGACAGCAGGTCAGAATGGCAAAAGAATAAAGAGACGATAGGTAAACTGATCCCTGATGGATGCCCAAAGAGTAAAAAAGGATGTTTGGTGGGGAGATTGAAGACATTTTACCTACTTAATAATTTTTTGGAGATCTGGCCCTATCAGGGAACTTGGTATTCTTTGGGCCTATTTTTGAGGATGTTTTACATGCTTCGTAATGTTTCAAAGATCTGCCCCTACAGGAGAACCTGGCAATACTAGGGCCTAATCATAAATGTTAAGAGTCAAAAGTGTCATAAAGAAAACTCTCGATTTCTGGTGGTCAAAGAGGATATGATCTGTTTGGATATTTGAAATCAATAGAACTCAAAACTTTAATCTTCATCATATTTGTTAATTCAGATTTTATCTTTATACAGAGTACAAAGTACGCATATATTCTCACATTTTTTTCCCAGTTTATCCTCTCTCTCTTTCCTACCTTTTGAAAGAAGCACACCTGCAGGGTTAACTTTCCAAATAACATTGCCCTGCTTAGGTTACTCTGAATGCTTTTGGACCATGTTACGAGAATAAGTGATTCTAGTTTGATAAAGGAGAAGCCACGTGTATACAGGATAGTGAAGACACACTTTGGTGGCTTCCCTGATGAGAAAGTACTATCCTGTCTCCTGAAAAATTAAATTCTTTTCCCAAAAAAATCATAAACCATAAAAATAGCAATTGAGTATTTTTTAAATTAACTAACTTAGGGTGCAATAGGCACAACAACACACTCAAAACTTTACAATTTACTTGTAACCTTAATAGTCTAGGATCTATTATATATTCATTTGTTTCTAATGAAGATATAGGGAATCTCTGGTTTTTATAATCCACTTTTAGAAAGCCTGAATATTGCAAGCAAAATGCAAAACTCCACCTTTAAGTAGTCACCTTTAAGTATTCACCTAAAGCAAAATGCAAAACTCCACCTTTAAGTCGATTAGACTGAGATGTCATTGCCTACCTAACATGGTGTAATTAATCCCTTCACACCTTCCCTGTCTACACAGTACAATATAACTATAGGTTGTCCATCACCTTCTAACTTCTCCAGATGAATAATTATTATGATAATTAACAGTTATAGAAATTACCAGAACAGATCTATAGTATATTACAAAAGGAGAAGACACTGTTTCGCTGTGCACTTAGTTTTATGTATGTGCACACATGCACAGGTGTGTGTATGTCCACACATCCCACCCATGCATATTTCCCATATTAAAGAAAGAGATTTGAGCAGCTTTCTTTCATATCTGACTTCCTGAGGGCCTTGCATATTCAGGGAGAGGATTGCATCAGTTTGAATCTCTGTCAAATAAACAAATATTTAAATGTAAGCAATATTGGAAAGATTGCTTTAAGCATTGAACCATAACATATCATTTAGGAGGAGGAACAATCGGGCCAGCATCAATGCAACTGACTACAGATTACTGGAGCAGGAAGCTCATTGGAGAGTGCGAGGCAAACACATCCCTGAGGCTCCCATAGATTGTGGCTCGTTTGTGTGTAGAATTCTCTTATAAAACAATTGAGGGAAGGTGATTTCTCCTCTATACACCAGAGCTCAGTTGCCGATGACTCTGAAAGTCAAATGTCTTCCCAGCACCCAGACCAGGTTCTCTTGTAAGCACCTTTCTTCCTGATCTACTTTCTTGTTAACACGTTCTTTTTTCTATTTAGAATAAAAACTGTTGGACTATACTTTTTTGAGTTTAAAACTCCAATCTCACTTATTTTCAGATCTAATGACACAAATGGGAGATAAATACAGACTTAAAAGGATGAGAAAAAACACACATCAACTAAACACACATTTTTAACTAAACATAAGAGGATTAAAACTTGAGATAAATAAAATAGAGCTCTGTCCTCACTTGGAAAATTTCATGTATGACGTAAGGGAAAGTTGTTTGAGACATGTTTCAGATAAACCAAGACTTAAGGGATCTTAGGTGACCAGAGGAAAATAAGAACCAGAGAGAAATCAAGTAACCTAGAATACAGAGAACACCTACCAGAGCCCTGGTCATCACCCACCCTTTTATAAAGAAGCCATTCCTCTTTCAGTTTCTTCTGAATGCAGTAGCTTTCTACACTCTCTTAAAGCACTTGGGCATAGTCTCTGTCTCCAGAACAGTAGACAACCTCCCCCCCCAATACATCTACCCCAGGCAGAGGAAGGAGCTTCTCTCCCCCCACCACACACTCCCATCCCTATATTCTGCACCCATGTCACCCAGCTTGAGCTCAGCTTGTAGGTGATGAAAGTGACAACTTCAGCCCATGGCTTCAGTTCACAGACACCCGACGCCACCCAGGGGTGGGACATGCTAGCATTGACCCAGGGGAGATACACAGTCCAGCGCCAAACGAAAGCATGTTCATGTATTTTATTAATCCGTACACCTCACAGAAGTGAAGGCATACAGTGTTTGACCGATGTGTTTGACTTAGCGTAGCATTGTCAAGGTTCATGGATTTTGCAGAATATATCAAAATAGTCTTCCTTTTTAAGGCTGAATTATATTCTATGGTATTTATATACTGCTTTTTCATGCCAGGAATCAAATACAGGGTCTTGTACCTGCTAGGCAAATATTCTACCACTGAGCTAGCTCCTGATCCCCAACACACCACGTTTTGTTTGTCCATTCTTCTGTACATGGAGGCTTGGGTTGCTTCAACACCATGGCTGCTGTGCATAACACTGAGTACATGGTGTATTTTGAGTCCCTGATTTCAATTCTTTGAAGTATATTTCTTGAAATAGCATCACTGGATCATATGATAATTCTAGGTTTATTTTTTGTGAAAGTCTGCCATACTGTTTTCCACAGTGACTGCTCTATTCTACATTTCTTCCACCATTGACCAAGTGCTTTAGTTTTGTCACATCGCCACCAACATTATTTTTTTTTTAAAATAGTAACCAACCCAATGTGTATAAAGGGGTGTCTTTATCTGGCTTTGATTAGCATTTGCTTAATAATTAATGGTATTGACTATATTTTCAAGTTTGCTGGCCATTCGTATGTCTTCTTTGGAGACGTGTCTACTTTTTTTTCAATTTTAAAATCGAGAGATTTTTCGTTATCAAACTGTAGTTTTTTTCATATTCTGCATATTAATGCCATACCAGATATACTATTTACAATTTTTTTTTATTTCCATGCACTGAATTCTTACTCTGTTGGCACTGGTTTTGGATGTATAAAATAATTTTTGTGAACTCCAGTTTGTCTATTTCTTTCCATTGTCACCTTAGTGTTTGTGCCATATCATAGAAATCACTGCCAAATCTAATTTATCAAGAGTCCCCAACATTTTCTCTTAAAAGATTTATAATTTCAGATCTTACATTTAGGGCTTTAATCCATTTTGAGTTCATTTTTGTGTATTGGTGTTAAATAAAGGCCCAACTTCATCTTTTCCATATGAATCTCTAGCTTTTCCAATACCGTGTTGAAAAAATTGAACTTTCACCTCTGACTGACCTTAGCACACTGTTGAAACTCATTTAACCACAGAAGTGAGTGTTTATTTCTTGATTCTCTCTTCTCACTTGGTCTAATGTCTGCTTTTATGGCAGTGCTAACCCCCATTTTGATTACTATGGCTGTGTATTGAGTTTTAAAATCAGGAAGCGTGAGACCTTCAAATTGTTCAATTTCAAGGTTCTTTTGGCCTTTGTGGATCCCACTGGATTTCATATGAATTTTAGAGTGGGCTTTTCTATGCTTGCAGAAAACATTTTGAAATTTTTATGGAGTAGACATTAAAATATAGATCATTTCATCAACCAATAACAAGTGCTGGCGGGGCTGCGGGGAAAAAGGAACACTCCTCCATTGTTGGTGGGAATGTAGACTGGTCCAGCTACTGTGGAAATCAGTGTGGCGATTCCTCAGAAAACTACAACTAGAGGTTCCATTTGACCAAGCTATTCCTCTGCTTGTATCTTCCCAGAAGAATTAAAATCATCATATCACAGTGATATATGCACAACCATGTTCATAGCACCACAATTTGTAATAGCTAAGTCTTGGAAACAACCTAAATGCCCAACAACTGATGAATGGCTAAAAAAGATGTGGTTTTTCTACACAATGGAGTACTACACCGCCATAAAAAAGGATAAACTAGAGTCATTTGTATGTAAATGGATGTTCCTTGAGAACACACTATTAAGTGAAATAAATCAGACACTTATTAGTACACATCGAATTGTTTCTCTGATATGAGAAACCATAAGTGTAAATAAGGACAAAGGGGTAGAATAGATAT
>PVJO010007634.1:0-80453 GCA_004026905.1 Hystrix cristata
TTGCAGTGTGTGTGTATAACATAACTATATATATATATACAACTATATATATATATACACACACACACACACATACACACACACAATGTAACTACACACACACGCACAGACTGGAATATTGGGGTTTTTTGAGGGGGTGCTGGGGATTGAACTCAGGGCCTTGCACTTGGTATCGAAGCACTCTACCACTTGAGCTAAATCCCCAAACCCCACACTGGAATATTATCTATAAAAAGGAATAAAGTACTGAGACATGCTACAACATATATGAGACTCCAACACATGTTAAGAAGCCAGACACAAAACGCCAGCTACTGTATAAGTCCATTTATATGAAGTATCTAGAATAGGGAAATCCATAGACATGGAATAAAGACTGACGATGATCAGGTGTAGGGGAGAGGGGACATTAGGGAGCACCTGCTAAGTAGACAGAGGATTTGCTTTTGGAGTAAGGAAAATGCTTTCAATAGATACAGATGATGGTGGCACCAACACTGTGAATGAACTATATGGCACTGCACCGTTCACTTTAAAATGTTTAATTTTACATTATATGAACTTCACCTAAACTTTTTTTCCCCTTGAGACAAGGATTCCACTAAGTTACTCAACCTTGCCTAGAACTCTCAACCCTTCTACCTCAGCATCTCAACTAACAGACTATAGGACTATGCTACCACACCCAGTTCGTCAGTTTAACTGTTTGGGATAGAACATTTCATAACTATATTAGACACATTCATGAAGTTTTATTTCCCTTTTATAAGGCAAAGCACACTGAACCTAATAAACATTTTTCTGTTAACTCAGGATCAGCATTATGAATAACAATGACTGAGTAAGCCATCCTTCGTGTGTCTTAATTATCTCTAAGCCTCAGCTGTCTCATCTGTAAAATGTCATTTTTTGCTAGATCACAAGATCTTAATATTTTTTGAGTCACAAACAGCTTTGAATATTTAATGAAGCTACAGGTTATCACCCTAGAAAAATGCACGTGTACATATATAATAAATTGCATACAATCAAAAGAAGTTCACAGCCTTAATGTAACCTACATGAGCAATTCCCACAGGTTTATCATTGAAGGAAGGGGGTGTACTAAACATTATCATCTCTATGATTCTTTCCAGTTCTGAGTCACTGATTCTACTGCAGAATAATACAGAAGGATAGCCTCAAAATTTAGAGGTGTACAGTTGTAGTTTTATAAACAGTTGTCCTAGTTCACAGTCAAATTCTCTATGATTGCTAGTTGCTATCTAACATTTAAAAGCACTTAAACTTTAAAAACTCAATTAGATTCTATTCAACAATTAGTACTATCTGTCCTCTGCCAGGCATTAAAAAGAGGGATACAAAATAATGGCAGTCCCAGTAAAAGCTAAGACAATTAAGTAATTACAAAAGAAGGAAAATATCTCATTAAGTACTAAACTGGGACACTGATAATGAACCAAAAAAGAACATAGAGAAGAAGAAGGACAGTGTAAGATGGAGCATTGGGGACAATTTCATAGAAGACTTGAATGGATGGGGGTAAAGAACAGATGAGATCAAAAGAACAATACAGGAACATTATGGATATAGGCAGAAAAGTTGTAATAAGGACTGTGTGGTGGGCAGTAATGTGAAATAAGGTAGCAACAGATATGGAGAGATCAATCACAGATTATTTTAAAAACTAAAGAAAAGGCTGAGCATGGTGGTACACACCTGTAATCCCAGCTACTCAGGAGATTGAGGCAAGAAGATCACCAGTTTACAACCTGGCCAATTTAGTGACACACTGTCTCAAAACAAAAAATAAAAAGGGTTGGGGATATAGGTTAATGATAGAATGCTTGCCTAGCATTCATGAGGCCCTCGGTTCAATCCCAGGACTGGGGGGGAGACTAATAAAAATAATCTGTGATAAAGAACAGATGTGGAGAGATGGTTACTGAGGAGGGAAGGACAAGAGGTAGCCTGCTGGAATGTCAGAAAGTTTCAAACAAATTTTGCCTGTTCTTGGGGCTGGGGATTTAGCTCAGTGGTTAGAGTACTTGCCTTGCAAGCACTAAGGCCCTGAGTTCGATCCCCAGCACCCCCTCCCAAAAAAAACAGTTTTGCCTGGTCTTTCCCCGAGAGGGGATGGGGAGGGAGAAAGGAAGGAAGGACGGAAGGAATTTACTATAATCTCGAGTGGTGGACACATTTGTGAACATTCACGCACTTTACTATCTGTATACAATACTATAATTAAAACACACACCCAAATAGGATATTTGTGTAGGATAATACAGTAAATTCTGTTGTAGGTTTCAACAAGTAAGAGGGGACATAGTCTGGGTATTTAGTGCAGGGGTTTGGTATAACAACTTTTACCACAGCAATAAACCTCTGTGAAATTTAAAACCTTTCTACTTACCTAATACATATTACAAAAACAAACTCATTTGCATTTAAAACTAAGCTACTCTTGGAACACAATGGCTATCGCTAACTGGCTTATTATACATACATTTGTAGGGATAATCAGTTCAATCAAAAAATTCATGTATCGATCCCCAGCACCAAAAAAAACTCATGTAAATAAGAAAACACCCAAATTCTATACTTCCTATTACTGTCAATCACGTTTCACAATAAAGTACTTTTTTTTTTTTTTTTTTGAGACAGGGTCTCGCTATGTAGTTCAGGCTGGTCCTGGGCTCACTAAGTAGCTCAGGCTGGCCTCGAACTCATGGCGTCTCCACAATAGAGTACTTCTAAATAAAAATATTTTCACATCTTTTACTTCTTATAATCTTTTTACCATTCTCAATACTACCACAAAAACTAGGGATTGAATCCAGGGTCTCAACTATGCTAGGCAAGAGCTCCACCACTGAGTTACTCCCCCAGGATTTTTTTTATTTTTTTAGACATAGTTCTTACTAAATCACTAAGACTGGTTTTGAATTTGCAATCCTGACTCAGCCTCCCAAGTAGCTGAGATTACAGGTGTGCATCACCCCTCCCAGCTACTCTCCCCTATGATATTCAGTACTTTACTAGTGGGGAAATAGGCCTAGTTGGCAGAGAGGAGACTGGAGCAATCCCTTTACTTTGGCTTAGTTTTGTGACAATATATAGCATTCATATAAAAAACACAAAAATAGTATGTCACTACTAAACTGAAGTTTAAAAGCTTTGTTTTTGTTTTGTGCTACTGGGGATTTAACCCAAGCCTTCCACATGCCAGGTACATGCTCTACCACCGAGCTACACCCCAAGCCCACTTATTATGAGACAGGTTCTTGCTAAACTGCCCAGGCTAGCCTTCAACTTGAGTTCTTCCTGCCTCGCCCTCCAAGTAGATGGGATTACAAGAATGCACTACCATGCCAGTAAAAAGACCTTTTAATTACTCCTATTTTCAAATTATTTGTCCTTTCTAGAGAACGGAAAAACTATTACTACTAACAACTACATGTTAAAGTAAGAATACGAAAGAGCACAGCACATTGTCACTTCTGGGACTCAGAACTCTTAAATTTTAAAAAACAAAGCCAACTGCAGTAACTACTCCTATCATGTGATAGTCTCTATAAAACATCATAATCATCATGGGGCTGGGGATTTAGCTCAGTGATTAGAGTGCTTGCCTTACAAGCACAAGGGCCTGAGTTCGATCCCTGGCACCACAAAAAAAAAAAAAAAAAAAAATCATAATCATCTACTATTTACACAGCATGAGATTAAACACTATATATTAAACATTATAACATACTACACAAAGTTTCTGTGCAACAATGAAAAGTTTCTTTATTAAGTACAATTATAGGCTAATAAATAATTTTCGTTTTTGCAGTTAGGAATGTGGATGTTTTGGGCAAAGAAATAAAGCTTTTCCAACCTTCGGTGACACTAAATTCCTATGTCAAAAAAAAAAACAAAAAACTGAACTTTGTTTAGTGACGCTATTTATCAATTTTTTTCTGAAACCACCTTCTCAGTCTCAATGGGAATAAATCTGTAGAAACCAAACCAAAATGCAAACTAGAAACTCAAAAATACCATGAACCAAGCCAGGCATAGTAGTGTATACCTGTAATCCCAGCACTCTGGGTTATGGTTAGGATATTTAGTATATTAGTCACACAATAAATGTTAAGAAACTATGCATTACAATTAATACGTTTGAATTAAATTTATTCCCCCAAATAAAAATAAAAGTTTAATATGCTCCAAATAAAAAGTTCTTGTAGCCAGGTGTGGTGATGCATACCTACTGTATGCATAGTTGAAGCAAGAAGATCACAAGTTGGAGCCTAGCCTGGGAAACTTAGGGATTTAGTCAACTTGCAGACCTGCTTGCTTAAGAGGCTCAGGCAGGAGGAACACTTGAGGCCAGGAGGCTGAGACCAGCCTAGACAACACAGCAAGACAGTCTCAATTACTAAAAAAAAAAAAAAAAAAAAAAAAAAAATTAAGTCTTTTTTTTTTTTAATAAATTTTACAATTCATGAGAAACTGAACTCACATATAAAGTATGACACGTTTCCTAATATAAAAACCTCTGAAGTTACCATCAGTCTCACAACTGCTGGTACCCCACCAGAATCTTTTAGACAAAATCTTTAGTACTCTCCAATTTTAAGACCTATGACTACCAAATAGACTGGTTTCAGTAAAGACTAAAAGTAGAGTTGTTGAAAGAAAAAGGAAGGAAATATATATAAGCATACTTCAGAGACACTAGAAATAATAGGGGGATGGGGATATAACATAGTAGTAGTAGTACATTTCCTAGGCATGAGACCCTAGGTTCGATTTCCAACACCAGAAAAAAAAAAAAAAAAGTAAAAGAGATGAGAAAAAAATGAAATTTCAAAACAAAGTTAACTTTGGTATCCAGAACATGAAAATTTATGGCAAACAAAAGTTTCCCATAAGGCTTACCACTACTTACATATCATACTCCTGACATTCACCATCATTTTTTAAATTGTTATTGTGACTCACTAAATTGAATTCACAAATCATTAGTGGGTCACAACCTAGAAAGCAATGGCTTTGAGGAACTGACAGTCATAGGAAAAGCCTTGCTTTACTCTGAATATCTATTTTAAGATAACTACCAGGGCAGGGACAGTGTCTTAATGCATATAATAATCAGTTTGTTGAATGAACACATTTTGGAATATAAAGCATTCTTAACATAAAGACAGACCTACAAAGATTATCTAAATTAAAAGATTTTTTAAAAAATACAAGTACTCTGGATGTCTTCAAAGCCAGAGATGATAAAAAGCTCAAGGAGGCAGAAATGTGATACCAATTTTTCTTAAATAAATGAAGTACCAAAGGGGAAAAAAACCTCACATTACAGTGGTGGTAGAGTACATGCACACACAAGGTCTTGAGTTAAATCTCCAGCACTGCTCAAACAACAGTGAAACTCACATTAGTATTAAGTAATGCACAGTAATTCATTATTAAGTACAACAAGTAAGATACCCTCATAATCGAACCACTTCTCTAAAAATATGTCAGACTCTGGACTAGAGATGTAGCTCAGTAAGATAAGGACTAGCATGTGCCAAGAACTGGGTTCAATCCCCAGAGCTACAAATGTCAGATTCCAAAAAATATAAAGCAACTTCAACACAAATTACAGACTGCAAGTCAAGTGGGATGGCACCCATCTATACTCCCTACTACAAGCAGTTGAAGCTGGAGGGACTGCAAATCTGAAGACCACATGAGCAATTTAGCGAGACTCTGTCTTAAAAAGGGGCTGGGAATGCAACATGTAACTCTGTAGCAGAGTGCCAGTGGATTCAATTTCATCTACTGGGGGTAGAAAAAAAAAAGAAAAAAAATATATATACATACAACACACACACATACAAATAAATAAACTGTGTGTGGGCAGGGTGGTAGGAATCAAAACCAAGGCCTCACACATGGTAGGCAAGCACTCTACCACTTAGCCACACAACCAGCTCCTGCGTGTGAGTCTTGGATTTTTTGTTTTGTTTTGTTTTTTTGTTTTTTTGGGGGGGCAGTTTGAGACAGGAACTTGCTATGTAGCCTAGGCTGGTCTCAAACTCATGATCTTCCTGCCTCAGCCTCTCACAGTGCTGGGATTACAAGCATGTATGACCACACTGTGCTTCACTCTTAAATATCCGACTTCCTGTATTCATTCATGAACACTTATTAAGCAGCTAGTGCATGATAGCCGACAAATTTTTAAGTGCTTACAATCAGGCAATACATTAGGTACTTAACAAGAATTATCCTATTTTAACAACTCAGTAAAGATATTATTCTCATATTATATATAGAAAAAAATGAAGCTTAAAAAGTTAAAGTAACACAGCTAATAAATGGTAACATTAAGATAATACTAAGTGCCGGAAAGTTTTATTCCATTTTATTATTTAATAACTTTTTTCTCAGAAACTAAACTTTGCATGTCTTTCAAAATGTTACAGTAATTCACCTACATCCTAATTTGGATAAAATTATTTGACCAAATAATTTATCAAGAGAAAAAAATTGGCCCCTTTTCAGTTTAAAGGTAAATTAGAGGGCAGTTAAATGTATTTGAGACAAGGCTGGCTCCAAGTGTTCCTCCTGCCTCCTTAGCACTTTTACCAGGCTGTGGCATATCTACTGTGCAAGGTACTTAGTAACCTATACTTTTATTTATAGGCCAGGTACTTACATTTTGGGCACTCTTCCACCTTTTATGGACCATTTAATTTTTTCACTAAGTAAGAAAGTACAGCCTTGCCAGGTGATCCATGCCTTTAATCACAGCACTTGGGGGCTGAGGCAGGAGGATCACCAGAGACCAACCTGGGATACATAGTAAGTTTAAGGCCAGCCTAAACTACACGATGAGACCCTGTCTCAAAAAAACCAAAACAAAACAAAAAAGAGAACTGTTCAGCCTTAGACTATATTTCAGAACAAAAAAATCTGCTTCTAGCACAAATGAAAGGGACTGACAGAGAAATAGAAATAACCTTTACAATACGATAAGAGAACGTCTTAACTGAAAATGCTGCTAGTCCCTCCATAAATTGTTTTGTTTTGTTTTATTTTACTTTTTTTGAGACAGGGTCTCACTATGTAGTTCAGGCTGGCCCTAAATTCACGATGTAACCCAGGCTGGCCTCCAACTCATGGCGATTCTCCTGCCTCAGACTCCCAAGTGCTGGGATTACAAGTGTGCAGCACCACACCCAGCCATACAATGTTTCAATTCATATAAAATTTTTAGAAGACATGAGACTTCTTCAATTAAATTAAACATCAATTTTCATTATAAAACTTCAAATAATTTAACCCAAAAATGGAATATAATGGAATGAAACACTACAAGTTCTATCTTCTCACCTCCCAGCCCTCCATCTCTTACTCCCTTTACCCCTGCCCCCTAATCCAAGGATTGAACCCAGGGCCTTTGCACTGAGCTACATCTCCAGTCCTGTTTGTATTTTTTAAATTGAGACAGGGTCTGACTAAGATGCTAAATTGTTCAGGTTGGCCTTGAATTTGCAATTCTCTTGCCTTGGTATTCCACAGTGTACACCATCACACCCAGTTCTCATATATTTTATAATAGGAAATCTTGAAAAACATAAAAAATAATTCCTCCATAAACAAGTTCAGAAACCTAGTTGGCACTCTGTTTAATGGAACAATGGCAATTTTTTATATACAACTTCCCTGCAGAAATCATAATTTTTATGAAAAGTTTCATTCATATATGATCATGAACTGAATAGCAGCTCTTAACCAATATATACCAAAAAAAAAAAAATCCTGATTTCTAAAAGGTTAAATTAGTACAAGTGCAATGAATTGTTTTAAGTAACAGACACCACCAGAAACAGTGGTACACACCTGCAATCCTAGCTACTCTGAGGTTGCAAGTTCCAGGCCAACCTGAACAATTTAGGGAGACCCCATTTCAAAAAGACCTGGGGATGTAACTCAGCAGTAAAGTGTCCCTGTGTTTGATCCCAAATACCATACACACACACAAAAGTAAGACATTGCTGATAACCAAAAAGAGATAGAAATTAATTGGTTTTAATATACAAATCGGCCAAATGCAAAACAGAACTTACTTCCAGGTAATATGAAGAACAGACTAATCTTAACTCTAATTTGAATTTCAACAGTTGGCCCTTAGATAACTTTTGTACTAAGTATTCATGTCTATTAAGAACCAGCACATTATTAAATTATTTGTTTCCAGTCTTTCTGGTATCCTATAACTAACTCATTTTTTTTTCCTAGTGGTCACTGGAATGGCATCCTAACATGGGATCAAATACCACGTACACATCTTGATAGAAAGCTTATTTTATATTAACACATTCAATTGGTGACCATGTCCACAGTTTAAAAAAAAAAAATCCATATTGTAAAAAATACAGTAGTGGCTGGGGATTTAGCTCAAGTAGTAGTAGAGCGGTTGCCTAGCAAGCACAAGGGCCTGAGTTCGATCCCCAGCACCAAAAAAACCCCCAAAAAACCAAAAACCAACCAACAAAAAAAAAATACGGTAGTCATTTTCTATTTAGTTTACTCTTGTTTTGGGTCTGTACACTGCTGCCTCTCTTTGAGAAGGCCAGGGATGTAGCTCAGTGGGACAGTGTTTGCCTTGCATGCAGAAGGCCCCGGGTGTGATCCACAGCACAGCAAGAAAAAACAAAAAACTCTCAAGAGTTTAAATTTATTTGAGATACCATCTTTTAGTTTGGAAGCAATGTTTTATTACTATCACGATAATTTTGAATTATTAAAGGCCTCCAAACAAGTTGATTCTTAGAAATTCTTCCATGTATAAAACATGAGAATTATAACAAAATTAACAAATCGGATATCAGAATGCCAAAAATTAAGTCATTAAAAGAGAATCCAGAGAAAGAGCCAGTTGTGCAAGAACAGGAAGTGATGTACACTGCCATTTTGTAGATGAACTATTTAGAAACCTAAGAAGTGCCATACTCATCTGGAATCAACCCAGACTAATTGCTCTCAATGTTCTCTTTCTGACAGTGGCATAAGAGGTCATCTGAAATAACCCTCAGGCAATTTTTCCCTAATAAAAAATTATCAAATTGATCACGAATACACTTTTATCACTTTTAGGCAATTCCCACTAGTTATGGAAAACAGTTTCTTTTTAGTTTCCTAAAGAGTACCCCTTAGCTCTAGTATGTTAACATACAGCAAGTAGTTAACTTACACCCTGTGTACATTCTGAAAGTTTGTAGCCTTAACTGATAAACACTTTTGTTCTGCATCTTTCCAAAATAAAAGTAGTCACTCTTTACTGAGCAGTATGCTTGGATTTACACATGCTAGTGTACATGAATTCCTTATCAACAAACCATAATACAGAAAATTAAACTTTATGGCATAATTTACCATATAGGAGGAAACTACACATCACAATTTGCAGTTTTGTGCCACGAAATAAAGATTCAAATGAATAGTGCCATTTACACAAGTTGAGATGAACATCAAAAGAAAATAAAGGTAAAGTGAATTCCATATTCTTAAGAAAAAAAAAAACTACAACAATATCATGGATAAGATGGCGAAGAAACAGTGCCTAGCACTGTTGCTAACATCGTCAAATCCCTGTATTCAAACAGGTTTCAAAACGTAATACATCAACATACAATATTAAATGAAAACATAAATGTAGAGACATTTTAAAATAATTCACTAAGTAAAGCATAAATACCACATACAATTTGTTAGTAAAATAAGACCATTCATCTACAACATATTTTATTTTAGTCATTTCCATCACTTTGTGAAAAATATTTAATTCTACTAATATTCACATATGGAACATTTTTAAATCATCAGTAAATCTAAACACTTCTAGGAAAAAAAAAGTACTGACAGCACATCAAGACTTCTTTAAGACTTGAAGGCTACTTTTTGGTCTCAAAAAGCACTTGTTATTTCTATTTACTTCCACTCTAAGGACAAAACCAACAAGTACTACTGCAAATCAGATGTTTTAAAAAATATATATGACATGAAGCAAAAGTGAAAAATATGACTACAGAATACAGATTATGGTATAATTAAGTAGATTAGTTTACTATCCTGTATTTCCTTAAGAAACAGAGTGTTTGCTACAGAAAGGATTGTAACCTAATCATTTTCAGAAAATTCCAATTTCAGTATTATACAGAATAGTATTAACCTTAAAAATTCACAGCCCAGGGGCAAATGTCCATCAGACAGCCTTATCTGTACGTAATACTCTTCAATAATTCTTCAAGAAGTAGGAAAGTCACAGGAAGGGAAAAAAAGGGGAGGAATCCTAAAGAAAATTCAACCTGCTAAAAAAATGTCAATCCAGACATTTCTTTCTCAAAAAGAGGAGCAAGAAAGACATCAAGTGTTCTAACATGAGAAGAATTCCCTCGGGAGGCCATATCACCCAACAAAAACAGGAGCACACACACTTCCCACGGACAGATCCAGGGAGAAGTATTAACGGAACTGTTATCAATTTAAAAATCAAAGGAAAAAGAGTAACCTTTCCAAAGGAAGCGCCATTACACTTCCCTCTCCTGCTCCCCCTCCCTTCAGTGTATACATGGGTCTGTGTATGAAGAAACTGCCTTAGACTTCTGCAGCACTGCAGTAGACTAGAGGTTGAGGAAGGGGGAAGGGTAGGGGGAGAGAAACGCTTCCATCACCCCTTACAGAAGAGGGGTATAGACTTCCTGCGGGGGAGGGTGTGGAATCCACCCAGTTACCTACCCAAAGTAGCCTCCTTTCCCAAGAATATTGTACATAGACACTACAAAGGAGGAGCAGGAGTACCAGAGCGAAAGGGACCTCGCGCCTTTAAATCGGGGTGCACATCAGCCCAGGCTCGCTACGAGAGCCACACCTTCCTTGAAACATACCCTTCCGCCACCCCTTCCGGTGACCCTCAGGAAAAAGAATGTAATTGCTCTCGCCCCTCAAAAACAGGAGGGCACCCAGCTCACCAGCTTCTTCACCCCACCCACAGAATCACAGACCCTCCTTGTCTCCCTCCCCCACCCCACCCCCACATCCCTTCTTTCACACAGAGGCCTGAGTGGGCCGAATTCCCCCGCCCCCCTCCATATCTCCCTCTCCCAAAGCAGAGGTGCCCTTACCCTTTCGCCGACAGGTCTGGGGCGAAGTAGGCAGCCCCCCGCAGCGCTCCGGTGGCGGTTACGCTGGAGCGCGCGGAGTGACGAGGAGGGGGCCCGGCGACCGACCGACCCCCCCCCCAGCCCCAGCGAGCCGCCCAGCTCAAGCTCTGCGACGAGGGGCAAGGGGGGGGTAAGGGGACGACCGGGGTCGAGGAGGCGCCCTTAGAGCTCGGCCTCAGCTAAGATGGCGCGGGGAAGTGCCGGGAGCAGCCGCCGCCGCCGCTGCCCCTGCTGCCGCCGCCGCCGCTGCCGCCTGGGGGAACCGGCCTGGGCCTCGGCCGCTTCCCGTCCTCACACAGCCGAGGCCCTCTTGGTCCCCCGCCGCGGCCCCTCGGCGGGCGGGCCCACGCGCAGTCCTCCGCCACCACCACCACCCCTGGGAAGGGGGCGCTCACAAAGGGAAGAGAGGCCTTGGGCCGGCCGGCGGGCGGCGGGGCGGGGTCCCCAGGGGCCGGGAGGCCTCAAAGGTTCTAGGGTGCTTAGCGCTCTCGGCCCACGAAGGGTGCAGGGCGAGCGGGACCCCTCCTCTCTCCTCAGGCAGGCAGCGACACCGACTCACTCTCTTTGCCACCCTCCCTCTCTCCCTCCAAGCCCTGAAGCCACAGAGCCCGGCCGCTGCCCAGGTTCCCCCCCTTCCCCAACACCACTCCCCTCCTCCCGACAGTCATCCCCGTCTCCGATCTCGCGAGATTTCCTGCCTGACAGGCCCGACCCTGCGCGAGACACGACTGCGTGCGCGCGCGTTATCACAAGAGCGCGCAAACACTTTCCTTGGGCGGAGTAGCCGGAGTGACTCGACTCCTGCCCTCTGTCCAGCCCCGCCTCGCCCAACTCGCAGAGCTCCTGTGCCACGCAGGCGTGAGGTGCATTCTTTTCGCCTCTGAAAATGAGGCGGGCTTATCTGCACTCCCTGTTTCCCACCTGTAAGCGTCGGTCCCTCAGTAATCCTACGAATGTAAAAGTTTGCCCTAAAATGTAGAAGGTCCTGTTCCAACACACCTTAGTTCGACTCCTCCGTGGAATTCAGAAGTAAACTGGGTTTGTGAGATTCTAATAGTTTATAGTAAATTCTGGAATAGCTGAGAAATTACAAGTCTAAGCTGACCTATATATTAGGGATGGGGTAGGATAGAAACAATTTCTTCAAAAATTTTGTTGAATGATGAGAGGTTTTTGGAACAATAGCCCAAAGGCGCCAAGGATCTAATACAAAGAAGTAGAATTTATCTTTTTCTTGTGAAAAACATTTTTAAGGGAAAATCTCTTTAGCGGTTCTTATTCAAAGAATTTTAAAATGTGCCTAAACCGGGCACGGTGGCCCATGCCTGTAGTTCCAGCACTTGGAGGCTGAGGCAGGAGGATCGAACTGTGTGAACTACATATCTGAAACCCTGTCTCAATGCCCCGCCCCATGTGTCTAAAGTGCATTCATAAAAAATCGTGGGTCTTGCTGGGCAAGGTGGTTCACTCCTACAACCCCAGAGATGTGAGAAAATGAGACAGAAGGATGGCAAGTTTGCAGCCCCCCTGAGCAGGCAACCCATTCGGGACCCCTCCTCTCTCTCAGAAGCTATTCCTATTCCCCATTTCTATTCCCCAATAAATTTTCCTACTCAAAAAAAAAAAAAAAAAGAAAAAGGACAAAAAAGGTCCCCCTTGGTAACTTCGTGAGACTCTTGTCTCAAAATTAATAATAATAAGGGCTAGGGATGTATCTCAGTGGTACAGTGTCGTTGGGTTGAATTCCCAGTACCAAAATAAGTAAATAATCGTGGTTCTTCAACCAAAATAACTAAGATAAGTCTGTCTTGTGAGTTTTGTTTTGTTTTGGGGGTGCTGGGAATCAATCTCAGGGCCTTGTGCTTGCTAGGCAAGTGCTGTGCCACTTGAGCTAAATCCGCAAACCCTCTTGTGAGTCATATGAGCAAAAATTTACTTTGAAGAAACAATTTGTTTTGGAGCAGAAGTTTCAGTAAACTCACCCAAAAAAATGCTCTCTGCTGCAGTGGGATGTACATATTTGTTCTTGATACTCTCTCTTGTAGTAAGGGTGCTTGCTCTGTGAGTCAGTTGTCCACTTTTTGACTATATTGATATCACTTGCCATTGGTAACATCCCCTCAGCACACAAAAACATGCCCTAGTTTTTCCTTGGGGAGGAGAGTTGGATTACCACCTTCATCTCTCTTCCCCTTTACAGCCAAGCTTCTTGAAAGAGTTGTAGATCTTCCCATTTCCACTGCAACCGATCTTGCACAAGTCCTTTTGAGCTCTTGGTGGCTATATCTAGTGAAGACGTTTAATCCTTTCTTTCCCGTCATCTGCAATACTGGACATGGTTAAAACTCCTTCCATGTTGAAACTGGCTTTTTACTACCACTCAAAACTAGTTTTGGGGCTGGGGACTTAGCTCAGTGATTAGAGTGCTTGCCTTGCAAGCACAAGGGCCTGAGTTCAATCCCCGGCACCACACACACACAAAAAAACTAGTTTTCCTTCTACCTTACCTTTCTTTCCTGGCACAGCCCCTCTTCCTCACCCAACGCTCAAAAAATGCGCCTCCAAGTCTGCTCTGATCCAGCAAGAAATTGTTCCAATAACGTTCTCTTCTAGGGGTTCGGGGGTGTAGGCAAGTGGTAGAACGTGTGGGAAACTCTGGGTTCAATCCCCAACACCACCTCAACCCCTCAAAAAAGAATGTTCTCCTGTATCTAGTTATTTCATATATTGTAGAGTGGGAAGAGATTCAGGCTTTCCTGTACTATTTTTCATAGAAAATTTAAAACATACACAAAGGGACCAGAATAGAAAAATAAACTTCCATGTGTCCATCACCCAACTTGAACTATTCGTGACACTGTACCATTTTAATTTCACCTCTTGTCCCCAAAACTTTCCCCCGCCATTCCTCCCAGAGTATTTTTAAGTAAACCTCTTGTGAGCCATCATAATATTTTACTTGTACAGTGGTACCTCAATACTCGTCATTAATTGGTTCCAAGAGGCCCAAGGAATACCAAAAATGAGTACCGAACAAATTATTTTGGCTAGAAACAGTAGCAAGGCACAAGGCAATAGATACTGGCAAGTTCTACATTATGTGTCAAGTACCAAACAAATAAACAAGTGCCAGGACAAAATGTTCACATCAAAATGTGTTGAGTGCCAAATTCGACAACTTTCAAAGCAGTCAAGTACTACAGTAGGACTGTACATGCTTCAGTATGTATTTCTAATAAAGTCTTCCATTACTAAACCTTTACAAAAAACCTTTAAATTCCTTAACATTATTTAAAAACAAATCCACTGGGGCTGGGGATTTAGCTCAGTGATTAGAGTGCTTGCCTTGCAAGCACAAGGCCCTGAGTTCGATCCCCAGCACCACAAAAAAAAAAAAAAAAAATCCATTGTCAGTTTTTCCTGGTAATTTCCAAAATACCTTTTATAGTTCATTTACCTGAATCAGGATCTGAACAAGTTCCATACTTCATTTTTGATTGATAAATATGTCCTCTAAGTCCGTTTTTCATGTGTGACAGTTCATTTTTGCTTTCTTAACTTCTTTTTTTTCTTTTTTTCTTTTTTCTTTTTTTTTTTTAGGGCAGGGTCTTTCTATGTAGTTCAAGCTGGCCTTGAACTCACTATGTATCCCAGAGTGGCCTCGAACTCGAAGTAATCCTCTTGCCTCAGCCTCTCAAGAGCTGACTTTACAAGTGTGCGCCACCATGCCTGGCTTTCTTTTCTTTTTTTTTTTTTTCTTTCATTTTAAATTTATTTGTTGAAGAAATCAGACCATATATCCTGTAGAATTTTCAGCCTTCTAGACTTGTCCTATTGTAGCTCCATTATGTTATTTCACATTTGCTTCAATGCTCATATTGCCTGTAAACTCATAGTTAAATCTAAAAGTTTGATTGTATTTAGGGCAAACTTGTTTTTGTAAGAATGTTGTATGAGTTATGTTTTTATAATATTTTGTATCCACTACCACCTCATTCTTTTTTGGGGGGGGCAGTACTATACTAGGGATTAAACACAGGGCCTTTTGCACTGAACTAAGCTCCAGTTCATTCTTTATTTTTATTTTGTGACAGGGTGTTGCTATATTACTAAGTTAACTAGGGTGGCTTCAAACTTGTGATCCTTCTGCCTCAACCTCCCAGAGTGCTGGGATTTCAGGCTTTTGGCATCAAGCCTGGTCCACACTATTCTTTAACTTACATCTACATTTGCCATAAATATTAGTTCCACTCCTCCCTATTTCCCCAGCACAAAGAAAAAAAAAATTTTTCAAAGCAGGAGATACAACCCAGGGCCTCAGATGCTAGAAAAGTGCTTCATCCCTGAGCTACACCTACACCCCCAAAGAGAATCTGAAGAGACCCTGACTGGCTGGCTTGCTTTCTTTCTTCATTTCTTTTATTTAATTCTGCATTTGTGCCTGTGATCTGGTGCTGATAAGACTCCCTTCTCAAATTCTTTAAGGTTCTCTCTCCCCCCCCGCTCCTTGTCTTACACACACACACACACACACACACACACACACACACACACGGGCTTATTTTAAATTTATTCAACAAACCACCATTAGTAAATATTGCAAAATGCGTTAGTTATTTCAGTTAAAAATGTATCCAAAAAAGGAAAAAAATAGCACTCATTTGGTTCTTCAGGCTTGTACCTAGATGTCCCCCCAAAGCCTCATGCAGTCATAGGTGGGGCATTTTCAGAGGTGGCCAGATCTAGAGTGTGTGATTACAAAGATAGTCCACTGATTGGTTTGACATAGTTCTGCTGGGATCAAGGATGTGATACTGGGATTAAGGGTGCTAGGATTAAATGTGGGAGTGCTACCCACCCTAAAACCAGGTAGCCTGGATAATAAGGACGTAAAGAGACTTGTCTTTTCCCTTTTTTGCTTGCCTTGCTGCTTTCTGCCTGTCTGCCATGCCACCCTTCCTTGGATCCAGCTGATTATGGACTGAAACCTCTTTGAACTGTCAGCCGAATAAACCTTTCTTTCCTTAACCCTGGGTGTCAGGTATTTTGTCTCAGCAATGAGAGAAAAGTAACTAAGACATTGGTACACAGAAAATAATAAATTAATGTTTAGAACGGTTGCAGATACTGAGTCTCTGTGGATTTAACTCCTAAACATTTCTCTTTGTCCCTGTCTTAGCCCCCACTACCTCTGCTGTGGTAGTTCAAACCTCAGGGCTTCTCACCTGGGGTGCTGTAATTACCTTCTAACTACTCTCCTTGTTCTCTCAGTATACCCAATTCTCTATACCAAGGAACATAGTTTTAATGTTCTTAAAATTCAGTTTCTAAAAGCTGAATGTGTCATGTTGCTGCATAAAACTCTTCCATGGCTTCCCTTAAAACTCTTGTATGTCCTTATTTAAATGTTTCTACCATCCTGAACTATTATTCACTGTTCTGCTAACCGCTAACCTGCTGTCTCCAAGACACACACCGCATTTCTCTGCTTGAAATACCTTCTGTAGTTGACTCAGAGCCTTCAAGTCTCAGCTCAGGTGTCACTTTCCTTGATAGGCTTTCTGATATCCCAATCGGGTATCCCTTGAGTCTATAAACTGGGGTCAGAAGGATGTGAGAACAATGGGAACCCACCACATTTGGACCTTGCTAGAAAAGTTACACAGGCAATGGCAAAACCAACAAGCTCTTTCCATACATTCTTATTTAATCTTCACAACAAACCTGCGAGGTGAGTACTATTATCAGCTCCATTTTATAAAATGAAGAAACCATGTTTCCAAGAGCTTATATCATTTGCCCCAAATCACACAACTGAGAGTTAGGTGGAAAGCTAGAATTTTGTTTTGGTCTCTTTTTTCTGGTGCTGGGGATACGAACTCAGGACCATGTGCTTGCTAGGCAAGCACTCTAACCACTGAGCTAAATCTCCAGCCTGGAAAGCTAGAATTTGAACCCAAAGGTGTGAATGAATCCAAAGCACATACTCTTTCTCCTATATTGTATTCTGGGACCACCAACCAAGGGCGTGTGTGCCTGCGTGCATGCATGTGTAGAGAGACAGACAGACAGAAAGATACTGAGGATTGTATGCTTAACTATATCCCCAGCCTCCCCACTTTATTATTTTGAGATAGGGCTTTGCTAAATTGCCAAGCTGCCCAGGCTTGGGTCGAACTTGGAATCCTCCTACCTCATGCTCCTGGAATGCTGCGATTACAGGGATGTACCACCATGCCCAGCTTCCCAGAGCACTATGATGCATTTTTCTAGTGTATGAAAGAGATGCCTGAGCATGTATAATGTCAGTGTATTTGTTGTTACATATGTATCTGTGTGTGAGAACAGAACTATTCACTTTGTCTTTGGGTGCACTGACTGATGTGAATATCTGTCCAACGAAATTCTTTTCTTCTTTTGTTGTTCTTGTTGTTGTTTTGTTTGTCTGTTTGAGACAGGGCCTAGCTATGTAGTTCAGGCTGGCCTTGAATTCACTAAGCAGCCCAGGCTGGCCTGGAACTCATAGTCATCCTCCTGCCTCAACCTCCCAAGTGTTGGGATTACAAACTGTGTCACCACACCCAGCTTATAAAATTTATCATACTGTAAATCAGTAAAGGACTGAATCATGTTCAACTGAATTTAACAAATACTTGTCGAATTCCTATTTTGTGTCAGTATTAAGCAAAATACAGAAGGGGCAAACAAAACTAACATTTAGCGCAATACTCTGTGCCAAACAGTATATGAAGCAAGTGCTTTACATTTTTTATTCTTTTAATCTTCCCAACATCCTTGAAAGAGAGATGATAATGATGATTCTCATCACAGAAAAAGAAAGCTCAGAGAAATTAAGTAACTTTGTGCAACATCACATAGCTACTAAATGAAAAACCAAAATTAGAGTATGTTCTCTAAATTGTAAGCCCCTGTTTTTCTACTGCCTTCAAGTCTCTTTCCCCAAGCCTTCTCCCATTCCACCCTCAGGAAATCAAAATCTTATTATAGATAAGATCTGCATACACAAATAATTTAAATAATAATGTAAAAAAACCTGTGAAAAAGAATGCTCTGAACCAGATCTTTTAATGTTCTGGCCCATAGTTTTCTATCAAATGACAATAGAGTAAAATGATCTCTAGAGTCTCTTTTAATTCAAAAACCTATAATTAGAGGAATAATGCAAATAATACAGGCCAATAACTTGAATTCTAAAATGTGTGTGAATCTTTTTTGAAAATGCTTTTGCTCTGTTGCTCAGGAGATTTCCTTGCCTCAGCCTCCCAAGTAACTGGAACTAGAGGCATGAGCCACTTGCAGAACTAATGTGCAAATATTTAGAAACAGCAAAAGAAAGCTATTATTTGAGTATTCTAGCATAATACCCAATTTGTGTATTAAAATTTGTGGAGAAATTCATTGCTTATGATGATCTCGCCAACCAGCATTAGCTAGTGTGTAAATTTTTTACAGTCACATTGATATTACTTATGGAAATCTCTGTTTCCTCATGACAGAAGGCAAAAGCAAATCTGAGTGAGAGAATATTTGGTAAGAAGGAAGTGTCTCAGGATTACCAGTTTAGAGCTAGAAGCAGTAGCACATTCCTATACTTCCTGAGAGGCTGAGGCGGGAAGATAGCAAGTTTGGGGCCAGCCTGGGCAACTGAGTGAGACCCTATCTCAAAATAAAAAATAAAAAGTGCTGAGCTGGGGATAGTGTTGCTTCTTGGTGGAGTGCTTGCTTAATATATATAAGGTCCTGAGTTCAATCTCCAGTACAAAAAAAAAAGTTTAGGAAACTAAGGCTGAGTCACTTTATGGAACTGATAATCATCAAATAAAACCAAATAAATAAATGCATTATTGTATGTTATTCAGTGTGTCCTGGGATGCTATACCCTTTAGTTACTGGGACCAACCTACTGCAGCAAGGTACAATGCAGCTGTCATACCTCATTCAGACATGTCTACAGAAGGATGCCTGGTATCAACAAGGTTTCACAGGCTAGAAAATAAAGCTTATGATGTACAGAGCTGCTTCTTTTTTTTTTTTTTTTTTTTTTTTTTTTGGTGCAGGGGATCGAACTCGGGGCCTTGCGCTTCCTAGGCAAGCACTTTCACCACTGAGCTAAATCCCCAGTCCCAGAGTTGCTTCTTGAGCTCTAAATTTTTACATAATGGGATCCATTTTGTGAATGTCTTGTTAAAAATGCAAATCTAATGCCCATCAATTTATCCCTGGATTTGATCCCCAGCACTGAAACAAAAAAAGTCTTTTTAAAATTATCTGCATGTGGAAGAAGCAAATTCTTCATTTTAACCAACAAGCATAAAATGCTAGGCCAAGGTACCAAAGGATGATGGAATGCAATTCGGGCTAAGAAAGTCTTGACCCACAAACCTTTCAGGCTCAAGTATCAGATAAGCTTCTGGAGCAAGCCATGAATAAGTTAACATAGTCTCTCCAGAGTCTAAAAGAAATTCATCCCTGAAGAAATTAAGCAGTAGGTAGAAAAGAGGCACAACAATAGTTTGAAACATTGACTTTGGAGTCCCACCTCCACCACCTGCTAATATCAGTGACTACCTTACTTTGTGTCATGTGTATACCATGTTAAGTGTGGGTTTCTTCAACTGTAAAATAGAGTTGTGCAGGGATTAAATAAAATAACATGTAAAGTGCTTAGCTTAGCTTGATGCCCAGCCTGTGGAAAATGTGTTAAGTGGTTAGCTATTATTGTGTATGTGTAAGGAGGTAAATATTCATCCCACTGCTCTGACGCTACCCTCTGGCAGGAATCCCATGACCAGTGCCTCATGCCTGTGATTGTCTGGGACATCTGTGATGGTGGGAAGCATTGGGCAGGATGTTTGTGGACTGAGAGATTTTTTGGAATGCATCTTCAGGACCAATTGGTGATTTTTGTCATGCCCTTTTCTTTGGTTGACATCTGCCAAGATTAAGAAAAAAAAATGTATGTGAATTCCTACCAGATTTGTACCACGTAGAATATCAAACAGAAACAGTTGGCAATCAAAACATAAAATAAGTGACATTTTTATTTCCCTGGGAGTGTCTGCGTGCCTCCTCTTTGGACTGTTTATAGTAGGTAGTTGTATTGTACTAATAATAAGTCTTTTGGTTTTGGTTAAAAGAGACAGGGTTGGGGATTTAGAGGGGTTGGGGATTTAGCTCAAGTAGTAGAGCACTTGCCTAGCAAGTGCAAAGCCCTGAGTTCGATCCCCAACAGCACCCCCCCGACCAAAGTGATAATTCAAGTCAGCTTAAGGAGGAAAAGAAGGAAATTTATTACACCTTATCACAGAAAATTCAGTATCTCAGAAACTAAAAGAATTTTGTGGTGGCCAGGGGCATAACTCAGTGGTGGAGTACTTGCCTACTCTGTGTGATGACCTAGGTTTGGTCCTCAGCACTGACAAAAAACCAGAATTTTGTAGCTGGATATTATGGTACATGCCTATAATGTCAGCACTTTGGGAGGCCTAAGCAGGAGGATCACAAATTCAAGCCCAGCCTAGGCAATTTAGGAAGACCTTGTCTCAAAAAAAAGTATAGTTAAAAGTTTCTGTCTCTCCACATACTATAACCAGTTCTCAATGCCTGGATGATATTCCTACATAACATAATGTATTTTGTTATGAAGTTATACGTGTCCATTTTGGGGAAGAGGTTGAGTTGTTAAATCTGGGGTCTTCCTCTTCTACCTAGTTTAATGTATCTCAACACTGAATGCTACATTGATACTATCTACATACAGGATATGAGTCAGGAAGACATCTGACGTTGGTTTTAATCAAATGCTTCCTTTAGCCAGACATGGCAGTGCATGTCTCTAATCCTAGCCTCCAGGAGGCTGAGGCAGGAGGATCACCAGTTTGAGCCCAACCTGGGCAACATAGAGACTTAGGGAGACCCTGTCTCAAGGGTGGGGGACGGTTAGGGATTTAGCTCAAGTGGTAGAGCACTTGCCTAGTAAGTGCAAGGCCCTGGGTTCGATCCCCTGCACCCAAAAATAAATAAATAAATAGGTTAAATTAAATAAAATAATGAAAATAATAAAAGGGCTGGGGACATAGCTCAGTACAAAGACCCTGGCTTCAAAGCCTAGTGTCACAATAAATAAATAAATAGGAAATAAAAAAGTAAATAAAAATCCTGAACTTTGAAACAGGGGCTTGGGGCTGGGGATTTAGCTCGGTGGTTAGAGTGCTTGCCTAGTAAGTGCAAGGCCCTAAGTTCAATCCCCAGCACCAAAAACAAAACAACAACAACAACAAAAAAACGGGCTCATGTCACTAGTGAGTATGCTACAACATATCAGAAAAGAAAGGAAACTTTTTCTTTTAGTACAAATGTTCGAACCCAGGGCTTTTGGGGCCTTCACATGAAGCTACATCTCCAGTCCTTTTTTAAATTTGTGAGACAGAGTTTCACTAAATTGCTAAATTGCCCAAGCTGGGCTCTACTTGGTATCGTCTTGCCCCAGGCCTCCAAAGTGCTGGGATTACAGGTGTATGCCACCATGCCCAATTTAGGTTCAGGTTTCATACGACATTTAGGCTAGCCTTGCCTCCTGTGTGACCTTTCCTTCATAACCTGCTCTTCCTCATTCACTGCCCAAAAACTCTTGAACAGGGGACCAAAGTCTGATCTAGTTATCAAATGGCGCCATGTAAGTCACTTTCATGAAATTCATGCTGTATTTCTCCTGTTCATAAATCTTTTCGATACACAATGTCAGAATGTAAATGTAGATTCCAAAGGTATTGGAAACTGTGAGAATGAGCAGAACTGAATTAAGGATTTATGAATCATAGTTATACTTCCATAAAAGTCTTCCCATAGATCACAACGAGCGGCAATTGCATCCTAGAAGTCTATTTCATGTAGCAGAGGGATGCTGGACCAGGGATAGAGGGTGAAGGGAGTCAGCAGAAAGGCCACAGAAGGTCCATCCCAGTTTAGTGACCCCCAAAAGCAAATGAAATCTTCTTACTCTGGCATAACCATGTATATACTCCAAATGATCAGCTCTAAATAACCCTGCTTGGGCCCTGGGCTACATGCCCTATGTCCCGCCCTGGGCCAGTTGTTTCACAAAGAGGTGAACTTTTATTTATTTATTTTTTTGATGGTACTGGGAATTGAACACATGGCCTCATACTCTACCACTAAGCTATATCCCTGCCCTTTTTATTTTTGTTTGTTTATTTATTGTAGTACTGAGGATTGAACTCAGGGCCTTCACTTTGAGTTATATCCCCAGCAATTTTAAATTTTTTTATTTTGAGACAGAGTCCCACTAAGTCACCAAATTGCCCAGACTGGGCTATAATTTGCAATCTTCTTCCCTCAGTCTCCCAGAATGATGGGATTACAGACATATGCCACCACTCCTGGCTCCTTTTCATTTGTAACAGGGTCTGGCAAAGTTGCCCGGGCTGTTCTCAAACTTTCAATCATCCCAAGTCGACTTCCTGAATAGCTAGGATTAAAGGCATGTCTTTCCAGTTGAAGGGGTAAGATATGAGGTGCTCAAAAAATATGATGAATGCTTATTTGTTTGTTTGTTTGTTTGTTTATGGGATGCTGGGGATCGAACTCAGGGCCCTAAACTTCCTAGGCAAGCGTTCTACCACTGAGCTAAATCCCTAACCTGATGCTTACTTATTTTAAACATTTATTAGAGAAAAGACACACTACAATTACTATCCCTCAAAATACTCCCCCTTGCTTTGAACCCACTGTTCCATTGTTCTTGCCACTTTCTGAAACCATTCTGGAAGTTCTTGTTCATGAATGTCTTTAGTTGCACTGTTGTGCTGCCTTAATAACTCAAGTCAACTCAAAAGGTTTATCTTCGTGGTCATTTTGACTTTGAGGAAGAGCAAGAAATCAAATAGTGGGGTTAGAGATTTAGTTCCAATGGTAGAGCACTCGACTAGTAAGCACAAAGTTCGATCCCCAGCAACCCCCCCAAAAAAAATCAAATAAAAAAATAACAGATATTCACTACAAGTAGAACAGAACTGCTGGCAAGGCCAAATGATTTGGCTTGGTGAGGATGCTAGCTAAAATAGACTACATTAACACTTACTTCTGGTCAGATAAAAGAAAGCAACTATCATCTGAATATAGGAGAACTTTCTTACATATGACCTCTTTTTTTTTTTTTGCAACAAGGTCTTGCTATGTAGTCCAGGCTGGCCTTGAACTCACTATGTAGTCCAGGCTGGCCTCAAACTTGTGGCAATCCTCCTGCCTCAGCCTCCCAAGTGCTGGGATTACAGGCACATACAACCACACCCGGCCCCATGTGACTCTTTTGATCTTCACCACAACTCTGAGAAATGGGGAGGGCATACTCATTTTAAAAATGTACTTTTGAGACTCAAGTAGCACAGAGAAGCAGGAAAATGTATGATTCATGCAACAGGTGTAACCCTGGTATGTACATCACATGGAAAAACAGAGGTCTTCCAGATGTCCTTGGAACCTTAGACAACCCAGAAAATATATGTGGCAGGTGTAAGAACCCCAAAATGCCCATCAGCCAGCCACATACCGGAAGTGCCAAGGTGACAGCAACTTCAAGAGGACTCTGGCATGTGTGTGCATCTTTTCCTAGAGTTCTCTATCATACTAACCTTTGCAATAGCTCTTCTCCCAGACACCACAGGCAAACAGCATTCACTTACTCATTCCCATCTCTCACACCTAAATCAGTTTCTTGCACATAGCAGAAAATGTTTGTTGAATGACTGAAGTGGTAGATAACAAACATTTATTGAATGTCAGTTATGCATCTGATGGCAGGTCCTGTGGATGAAGAGATGATTAAGATAACATTCTTATCTTGAGGAGATCACAGGTTCACAGGATAAGCCAACAAATAAACAGTTCTATGTAATTTTTGACTCTTTCATTGTAAAAGATAGAGAGCCAGACATAAAGCAACTTAAGAACAATAACCTTGGGAGCCTGAGGCAGGGGGATCATGAGATGCGGACCAGCCTAAACTATATAACAAAGACCTGTCAGAAAGAAGGAGGGGCCACCCCATTCAGGACCCCCTCCTGGAAATCCAGGAGCTAGTCTTCTCTCTTCATTTCCAATAACACGCTCCTAACTTGAAACAACAACAAAAAAAAAAAGAAAAAGAAAAAAAAAGGGGAGAGGCTAGGAATATTTTGGCTTTCAAAAGCTTAAAAATTAGGGGGGTGGAGAGTTGGAGATTTAGCTCAATGATAGAGTACTTGTTTAGCAAGTGCAAGGCCCTGAGTTCGATCCCCAGCACCCACCCCCCAATTTTTTTTTCCAGGGTAAGGGCCAGCTCAGGCAGTTAGTTCCAGGGTTTAAATGATCTGGTTTCGGCTCCAGGACATGGCTTCCATTGTATAGCCTTTGGTTTGGGACTTCACAGTGTGAGGCCGTAGCAATTCTCTCATATATACATACATTCTCTCAGTACCGTACATACTCTCAAGGCTGTGAAAGTGGGTTTGACACCTGGCTTCACCACAAATTGAGATGCTTGAAAAGTTAATCAAACTATCTGTGCGAGGGTTGGAGATTTATCTCAGTGATTAGAGGGCTTGCCTAGCAAGAACAAGGCCCTGAGTTCGATCCCCAGTATCAAACACCCCCCTCAAAAAAACCCCTCTGTGCCAGGCTGGAGATGTATGTCATCTATAGACCATGTGCTTACCTGGCATGAGGCCCTGGGCTGTATCCCCAGTGCTACAAAAACAAAACAACTCTCTAGGTCTCAGTCCCACCATTTGTAAAAAAAAAATAATAATCATAACTACCTAATATGGGTTTTTTTGTTTGTTTGTTTTGCTTACTGGGGATAGAATTCAGGGTCTTGTGCTTGCTGGGCAAGTGCTCTACTACTTGAGCTAAATTCCCAACCCCCCTAGTAGGGTTACTGTGAAAAGTAAGTAAGTTCGGTGTATAGAACTCTCTCTGACATAGAGTGAGCACTCCTTAAATGTTAACTATTTCATTATTATTGTCATCATCATCAAATCTCAGAAAAAATATAAGAGAAATTCTTTCCTCACAATGCCAAAGGAAATCTTATTGTGTTCATTGGCCCTACCTGGATTATATACCCATCCTGAGGCTGACCTGGGGAAAAGTAACTCACTTTGTACGCTGATTGGTTTAGGCTAATACACAGTCTCCATCCCCGGAACACAGTAGAGTGAGCGTCACAGACTGAATAGAAGAAGTGATTGTTCCCAGCCACAAATTGAGATACAGTTACCAGAAAGAAAGAGAATGGATTCTGGCCAGCCAAAACAAGAGATGAGCAGCACAGTTGGTTTCATAGTACAGTCTGACCAGTGCTATGATCAAGGTAAGCATCATAACTCATCTGAAGAACTTCCACCGTGGGCTGGAAGAATCGGTTTGTTTGTTTGTTTTTCTTCCTTTTGTTTATTTCAGATGATTTTCACTGTACTGCCCAGGTGGGCCTCAAACTCCTCGAGCAATCTCCTGGCCTCAGCCTCTCCAGTAGAATTGATTTCTTTTAATCAACTACCTAGATCCTTTGATCCAAAAGGGGTTGAGTTTTTAAAAACAAATTGTAGTAAAATATACCTAACATAAAACCTTCCATTTCACGAGGAATCAAAACCAGAGCATGTTTGGGAAGCATTCTACCACTAAGCTTATATATTTTTTTCTCTTGTTTTAGAGTGCTGGGGACCAAACCGAGGGCCTCACACATGCCAGGCAAGTACTCTAACCCAGGCCTGCAATGTTACTTATTTTTAAGTGGCATGCCAGGTAGGCACATTGCTAACTATCAATACCATCCATCTGCAGAACACTTTTATTTGTCCAAAACTGAAACACTGTATGCACTGAATAGTAACTCCTCTTTCCTGCTGTACTCTAACTCTTAATAACCACCATTCTACTTGCTTTTTTTTTTTTTGGTACCGGGAATTGAACTCAGGGCTTCATGCTTGCGAGGCAAACACTCTAACCATTGAGCTAAATCCCCAGCCCATTCTACTTGCTTTTTAAATTTAATTTTATTTTTTTAAGACAAGGTCTCACTAAGTCACTAAGTTTCCAAAACTGGGCTTGAATTTGCAATCCTTCTGCCTCAGCCTCTGTGAGTGCTGGGATTACAGGTATGTACCACCATGCCTTGTTAGAATTTCCTTCTTTTTTGGGGTGAGGGGGTGCTGGGGATCAAACTCAAGGCCTTACGCTTGCTAGGCAGATATTCTACCACTTGAGCTAAATCCCCAACCCCAGAATTTCCTTCTTTTTAAGGCTGAATAATATAATACATTTTGTTTTTCCATTCATCTATCAATGAACACTTAGGTGGTTTACAGCTTTTGGCCATTGTGAATAATGTTGCCATGAACATGGATATACAAATGTCTGTTTAAGTCCCTGTTTTTCATTTTCTGGGTATTTCTAAAACAGAAGAAAAGGTAGCTTTATTAATTTTTTCCTCTTTTTCAAAAGGCTGTGTCAAATTCCCATCCTCTCTGGCGACTTCCAGCCTTGATGACTCCCACTCCATTACAAAACCATAGAATTAGCCCTTACTGCTCAGAACATACATGAATGCAGAGGTTTCCCCATCATCACCGTGAGAACCCAAAATACAGCTTTGGAATTAGTGCATTGAGAAAGCTACCTTTCCTTTAAAATCGATTCCCCCTATCACCACCACTGGTGATTGAACTTTGGGCCTTGTGAATACTAGGCAAATGCTCTACCACCAAGCTACATCCCAGCCATTTTTATTTTATTTTGAGACAGGGTCTCACTAAGTTACCCAAGCTGGCTTTGAACTCACAATTCTCCTGTTTCAACCTCCTAAGTGGCTGGGATAACAGGTGTGAGCCACCACACCCAATTTAAGATTAAACTCTTTGAATGATAGGAGGAGCATAGAATTGAGAAATTTTGGTTTCCTGAGAGGAAACATGCCAACTGTGAAAAACCCAAAGTTGTAAATTGTCACATGGTGACTGCCTTGTGAAACCTGTCAAGATTCCTGACAGCTCAGCTGGGAACCTAATTACCAGTTACAAAGACAGACAGGGAAAAACGCGTTGTCAGAGAGCTCCTGGTCAAAGAGAATGAGATGTAGTGTCCCTAGCCTCATCTTCAGCCTCCTTCTTGTTTCAACTAGAGCAAAACACATTAGTATATTGACATTACACGTGTTTATTATGTTGAACAAAGGAACCATGTCAAACCACAACACTGTGTCAGCTAGGTCTTCAGCAATCACATGAATTGAACAATGGCATTCGACCTGATTGTATAAATATTTCCAATATTCTCAGTGCCAAGCATAATACCATCCTGTACTTAACTTTTCTTCTGGAGTTTACACAGACTTGAAACAATCCTTCTTGTTTCCTAGCATGTAGAAGAGCAGTGATCATTTGTTCTAGTGAAGACCAAAGAAGGAAAATAATTTACCTAGCACCGGGGATTTAGCTCAGTGGTAGAGTGCTTGCATAGCAAGTACAAAGCCCTGATGTTCGATTCCCAGAACCACTCCTCCTCCAAAAAAGAAAACAACTTACCTAAAGTTACACAGTCAGTCAGCAAGCCAACATTTTATCTTCCAAGGAACATACAGTAAAAATGGTATGAGAAAACTAGCAATCTTCACAAAGAATCCTGAAATTGGAGGACAGCAAGACTAATGTATTCATGTGGTAGTTTTTACAAAGTCTTCTAGTCTTACAAAACTCACACATTTCCACTCTCTTTCCACAAATGCTTAGCAGCACTTGAGCATGAATGCTGTCTATCTCAGGGGGAAATATGTTTTTCAGGTTCCTGAACACAGGGACTTGCCACTTAGAGTATGAAGAAGGAAAGAGAGAGGCTAGTTACTTGCCATCTATTATGTTCCAGATTCCATGTCTTACTTCTATCTACTTTAATCTGTACATCAGTTGGCAAAGTAGATGCTAATACTATATACATAGTTAGATGCCTTACTTGGAGCTTGGAAATATTAGATAAGTTGCCCAAGCTCACACAGCTAGTGAATGGCAGAGCAGCCAAGCCTGGTAGCAAGGATTTGTAGTCCCAGCTATTTGGGAGTCTGAGGCAGGAGAATCACTGAAACCAGGAGCGCAAGATACTGAGTTCAATTTCCAGAATCTCAAAAATTAAAGATTAAAAAAATAGAGATAGTATTCAAAAGAGAGAAGAACTAGATAGGGAAAAGGGGGATAAAGAAGAAGGTTAAAAGAAAAGTAAGATGAAAGGGAAAAAAATGGAAAAGTGTAAATACACTTGCTGCAAATAGGGAGGGGTGGGTGAATGGAAGGGAAGGGAGGGGAAGGGGGGGAAGAGGGGGGAAAAACCAAGATGAATCATGTACAGGTACAAAATAACCATGTTGATTATGATCATTATGTATACAATGTACCAATACATGTTCTTGGTAAAAAAAAAAAAAAAAAATTTAAATTGCCTGGCTCAAAGAGAAAGCACACAGGTAAAATACTCCAGATTGCAAAACATTATAGAAAATAGGCAACTGGGATGGCAAATGAGAGGGACAAAGGGAAAAGACGAGGATGAGGAGAAAAAAGGGCCAGGAAGGAAATATACTTAGGAAATTGAATGGATAGTGGAGGTTGTTCTCAGAGACCTTCCACCAAGACCCACAGAACACATAGAAGCCAATAATCTTTCTTTTGCTCCATTCATCATTTATTTTCTCTTCTGTAAAAGGATTAGCAGGATGGGCACAGTGGGAAAGGAGGCCCCTGTGGGATCCTGTTACCAGCCATCTGTGTTCTGTTCTTTACTTTTGAACAAGACAGCTCCAAAACTCTGAACTGGAGAGGGACTTGGAGCTGCATACAGATCAGCAGAGCTGTTGCTAACAGTTCTGATGCCTGCAGGATGACTCAACCCTCTGTGCCTGGCAGAGTCAGCTGTGGTCCCCTGGAGCCTCCTACTCTAGGGAGAAAATCAAAGATGTGGGAAAGTGGCTTACAGAGGGAGAAGGAGAACCCTTGATCTCAAGCAGGAATTCAGGCTCAAGGATAGGTTGGGGCACCTTAAGTCTTTAGTGAAGCATTTCAACTGATGATGGGGGAAGAATTAAAGATGATAGCTAAGAAAGCACAATCCTCTGTATACTTTAGCTGCTCTGCAAAAGGAGTATACTGTCTGGAGGATGGCAGTCAGCAAAAGCCATATGGCTGTGTCACCAGAATTCAGCCCAAACAAATTTCATTCACTTCCCTGGTGAGATTTACCCAGGTAGAGATAGCTCCTGCTGTTCCATCAGTTTCCGAGGAACCCACAGACTCTTCCTGTTCCTACAGGGCACTATTAATACTCAAGAATCTTTTTGTACTTCAGACCCTCCCCCTTCCTTCACTAAGATCTCTGAGACACAGGCAATTAGGAAGAAGAAACCATGCCAGGAAGCTCCTAGGTAGACTTCCTATTTGCTATTTGTGTAACCATAGAGGCAAGAGGCTGTACTAATACAGAAACACCTTGCCAGCCCTCAACACCCCCAGGCTTCTCTCAAAGAGCTGTCTTTTCAGCTGGCTCCTTATCACTCGGCATACACAGCCCCCCTTCTGGGTTTGGCTTCCTGTTGCCATGGCAACTCAAAAGAAATGGGTTGAAGTTGCCAATAAAAGCATCTGCAAGAGCTCCCTTACACCCGGACTCCTTTAAAAACAATAGTACAGAGAGGAATCACCACTATATCCACCCCCCACCCCACATACACACCCTCCACTGATGGTTTTGTGGAGAGACTATCAGTTCTTGAAATAACTGAGAAAGTGGTTGCTTAACTCCAGAAGAAAGGTTTTCATACTCTAATATAATTCTTTTTTTAGATACTAGCCTAGAAATCTGACCAAACTACCAGTTGTTTATACCTCTACAGGGCTAAGAATTTACAAAATAAGTCTGCATCTGCCCTTTACTTACATTTCATTTTTCTGTGCCTGGAGGAAGCAGCTGAGTATTTTGTATTCAGGGTTTTAGAACTGCAGTTAGTTTCAGACAAAGGAGGAAAGGACTCTT
Organism: Hystrix cristata; assembly: GCA_004026905.1. Taxonomy (NCBI): domain Eukaryota; kingdom Metazoa; phylum Chordata; class Mammalia; order Rodentia; family Hystricidae; genus Hystrix; species Hystrix cristata. The sequence continues at coordinate 30,306 of PVJO010007634.1, forward strand.
TTTATTTTATTTTATTTTATTTTGGTACTGGGTATCACCTAAGGTACGCTAACCACTGACTTACATCCCCAGCCTATCTCGCTTTTTTTTTAAGTGTGAGACGGGATCTTTCTAAATGGCCCAGGCTGGCCTCAAACTTGAGATCCTCCTGCCTCAGCTCCCCAGAGTACAGGGATTACAAACATGCACACTACACCCAGCAGTACCTGGTTTTATATGCCAAGCATCTTTGCTATACCAAGTATACTCCTGGACACAGTGTGCTGCTGGGAAACATAGATAAGGTACCCTGTCCTCAGAGTTCATAGTCTAATATTCTCATGCTAGAGATGGACAAACCAATAATTGCAGGCAATATGAGGAGTGCTTCTCTAAATGAAGAGAGAAAACAGAGGAGGGAGCCAGAAATTTAACTTTTAAGGATATTTGGGTTTTTCCAAAACACAGAAATAGTTTATCTGTTAGTTAGGTATGCTGAGCTATGAAGGACAACTCTATTTCCCTCAAGCCTCCCCCCTCCCCCCCCGGCAGTACTGTACTGGGGCTTGAAGAAAGCAATAAGCTGTATCTCCAGACCTCTTTATTTTATTTTATTTTATTTTATTTTGATCTTACTAACCTGCCCAGGCTGGCCTGGAGCTTCAGTCCTCCTGCTCAGCCTTCGGAGTAGCTAGGATTACTCATGTGGACCCCCGTATCCAGCTTGGCTCAGTAATTTTATTTTAAAAATGTATGCCACAGAAACTCAGGAAACTAACAGCCAAGAAGAGCAAGACACAACATTTTTGGCGTTTTCACTCTAATGCTTAGTAATGCTTAGTCATTAGCATGACTTAGCTATATTTCTCCCAGCAGGACCTCTTTTACAACCATCAACGGGTTCCTTATTTTTTTCTTTATATGAATGTTCCCTACCTGGAAGTGTCTATGTCCTCATGGCTTGCCTTGACCCTCATAAATCTGAGGAGTTTATCGTTTAGATTTTCTTTACATATCATTTTTTAGCTCTTGCTTTTGTTCTCAATTGCTGCATTCTGTTGTGGTTGTGGCTGTTGTTGTAGGGCACGGGATCAAACCTAGGGCCTTTATCTTAAAGTAACTGAATAGGCACTTTATCACTAAACTATACCTCTGGATGTTTCCCTTCTCTAATTCAGATATTAGAGAGTATGAGAGAATCTGGGAAGGGGAACTAGGGAGGGGGGAGGGGGAAAGGAAAGAAGGGAAAAGGAAAAAAGAGAATAGAAGGATAAAATGGAAACAAAGCTTTTGTAAATAAGGAGGGGAAGAAGGGTTGAAGGGAGGTGAGGGAATTGGGAAAAAAAGAAGAATCAAGATATACCATGTACAGGTACAAATTCTATATGATGAATGTTATCATTACGCATATCTGAAATGTACCAAAAATTAATTTTAAAAAAAGAATCTGATCAAGGGCCTGAGTTCGATCCCCGGCACCACACAAAAAAATAAATAAATAAATAAAAAGAATCTGATCAAGCTAATCCTTTTTTCTTTCTTTATGCCATGCTTCTCATAAGTTGCTGGCCAGGTTCTTGATTGTCCACTATTGCATCAGTTGCCAACTCTGGTCAGGTAAGGCAAAGGACCTCCCTAGGTCATGATTTTGGCTGCCTATGTCTAGCTCTTCAACAGAGGTGCGAGTTTCCCTTAGAAAAGAAATATGGCTGTAGGAATGACGATGTTCTATGTAAAACAGAAAAAAGAAATAACACGTACAAAAGCATGACAAAGAGAAGTACAGTGACTCTAGAGTTGATCAACATCAGTCATTATGCCAGAAGTAATAAAAGGTATAATGGATGGTGAACAGGATGCTATAGGAATCCGCTTCAAAATCACCTGAACCAGACATGAGGCGATCAAGAAAGGCTTCTTAGAGGAAGGAAGTTCCCCTATGGGAGAAGTAGAATAAGAGACATATTCTGGGTTCTGACAAAAGGGTTAATGAAATCGTCAGAAAATGGGGGGAAGCCGGGCATGGTGGCCACACCTATAATCCCAGCACTCAGGATACTGAGGCAGGAGGATCACCAAGAGTTCGAGGCCTGCTTGGGCTACATAGTGAGTTCAAGGACAGCCTGAGTTAGACAGCAAGACCCTGTGTGGTGGACCTAATGTGGTCAACTTGAGCCAGAACACCCAGCCGGACTGAGTTGGTGTGATGCTGGGCATACGAGATCCACCTGAGGGTTGTTGCTGATGCAACATAAGGCAGAGTGGGAGCCGTAGCATTGGTGGGCTGTTTCCCAGGAGAAGCTCTGCTGTGGCTGGTTCTTCCGAAAGGAACTCAACTGTCCTTGTTGAGGAAGGAGCTTGGGGCCTTGCTGTCATCGAGGATGGCTGCTGTTGCTTCGGAGGAGCTTTGGTTGTCATCTCTGCTGTGAGCATCGTATCCTGGTTCCAGGGAAGATCTCTTCAACCATCATGTGCAGACACAGACGTACATGGGACAGTGCTGTGGGCTCTCAGCCCTCAATTGGATCTTTTGGGTCTCCAGTGCCTAGATGGACATTTGGCACCTTCTGCATTTGACTTCTGGTTGAATATTGTAATCTATAAAAGTCCTCTATTAAATCTGCTCTCTTACAACCATTGGTTCTAGCAAATCTAACTAAGACACCCTGTTTCAATAAAACAAAGAAAAAAGAAAATGGGGGACTAGCAAGAGATAGGCAGGAACTACCTCCTTCTGAGCACTATGCTAATAATTATAAATATATATATTTAATCCTCCCAACAAATCTATGATGAAGTAATCATTATTGCTCACATTTTTTTGAGAAAACCAAAACTGAGTGAAATTTGGTAACTTTCTTAGGATCATAAAACTCGTAAATGCCCCAACTGCTAACAAAATTATACTTACTTTGTTGGTCATATTATTATAGACAGCTAAGTTAGGTAGAAATATTATAGGCAGTCAGAAAAGACCTGGTCCTCGAGGGAGTCAGTGCAGAAGATGAGAACACATCAAAATTGTGGTTAAAGGCACATCTGAAGAAGATTAAAGTCACAATGACCAGATTTACATACTTCTAAAGGATAAAAAGAGGTTTGAGATTATTTGGTGCCATCTTTTTAAAGATTTCCTGTATAAATAAACCATTATTTCATTAGGGGTGGGCCATCCTCTCCCATGCACTAAGACTAAGACTAAAACTACTAAAACTAAAGACAAGACTATAGATTATTGACCAAGCTTAATGATGTCATCCATACGCCCTTGCTACTATTGGATCAATATTAGCCAAGTGGCTATACTTGTAATCTTACTGGTTTTGACCCCCATTGCACCTGCCTTATTATTTTGCTCTATACAACTTTCTCAGAGAAGTGGGCTCCTTGGCAACCCATTTGGGACCCCTCCTGTCTCTCAGGAGCTGTTCCATTTCCCCCTTCCTAGTCCTGTTTCCTATTTCCCAATAAATTTCCTTCTCGTAACCTCCGTTGTTCCTTAGAATTCATTTTTTGATTTCAGGGAATGTGAACTCTGACATCTAGCAGATTGGGAGTTACACTTTTCCCCCTATATCGATATAAATAACACCATGTATTGTTGCAGGGTGTGGTGGTATATGCTTGTAATCCCAGTATTCTGGGAAGCTGAGGCAGGAGGGTCATAAAACCAAGCCCAGCCTGGACAATTTAGTGAGACACTGCCTCAAAATAAAAAGTAAAAAAAAAAAAAAAAAAGACTGGGTATGTAACTTAATGCTAAAGCCCTGGGTTCAATGCCAGCACAAAAAAGAAAACTTTTTTTTTAAAGAAAAATGAGAGGGGTTGGGAATTTAGCTCAAGTGGTAGAGTACTTGCCTAGCAAGCGCAAGGCCCTGAGTTTGATCCCCAGGACCCTCTCCCTCCTAAAAAACAAGATGAGAAGTCAATGAAGGGTTTTCAAACAAATTTGCATTTTGGAAAAAATTACTCTTGCAGAGAAGAAAATGGATTCTGGGAAGCCAAAGAGTATATAGGGAAACCACTTGGGATTCTAATGCAGATCTAGTGGGAGAGGGTAATAACTTGAAGTAGAATGATAAACATGACATGGATGTAATTATTAAATAACATCATTCTTGTTATTTTGAGACAAGGTCTTGTTGTGTTGCTTAAGGTTCCCCAGGGTGGCCTTCAGCTTGTGATTCTTCTGCCTCAGCCCCCTGAGTAGGTAGGACTACAGGCACATGCCACTGTGCTGGTTTCATGGGATTTTTGTTTTGTTTCGGTTTTTTTTTGGGGGGGTTGGTGCTGAGGATCAAACTCAGGGCCTTGTGCTTGCAAGGTAAGCACTCCAACCACTGAGCTAAATTCCCCGGCCCCTCATGTATTGTTTTGATCAATAAATATCCAGTGAGCTTCCAGAATGAATGCTATGTACTAAGGACACAAGGATGAGCAAGTAGGTTTTGTCCCTGTCTTCACAGACTTTATTATCTTTTTCGGGGGGTGCAGGGTGCTGGGGATCACACTCAGAGCCTTAGCAAGTGCTCTACCACTTGAGCTAAATCCCCAAACCCCACAGACCTTATCATCTAAAAGATAAAACAGGACTTAGTGATGAACTGAATGCTGCAGTGATGGGCAAGAAGTAGTATGGGATGACTCAATGACTTATTTATTTATTTATTTATTTATTTATTTATCTATTTATTTATTTATTTTGGTGCTGGGGATTGAACTCAGGGCCTTGTGCAACTCATTGACTTCTGATTAGCCTCAATGCCTCCCTATTCTGTTTTCACCCTATAACTTCTCCAAGGATTTATATGTTTAGTGGGGAGAGAAGCAGAGGGCAAAAGGATAAAGTTAGGAGGGAATATGGAAACAATCTGGGAAGAGACTTGCATGCCATTTTCATCAGTTCAGACTTTATTCTGGAGTCTTTAGGAAGCCATTGGAAATGCATAAGCAGCTTAGACAAATATACATGTTACAAAGATAAATTTTTCCCCCATTAACACTTAGAATTCCTCCGGGGCTAATTAGCTAGAGAAGATGAGAATGCTCTGATCTTCTTTCCGAGCTCTACCCTCTTGTGGTAAGAAGAAAAACAGCAAGTTCCAATTTCATCGGTTCGTAAGCCAGCTTTGACTTGCCTTGGATGTCCTGGCTCCTGTGTCTCTCAGGAAGCTTCCTTGCTCCGATGAAAGCAGGCATCGTGACAGAGACCACCCACTCATTCTGAGATTCCCCGGCTCGGGGACACAGCTCTGTCTCGGTCTGCAGACACCTTTCTTCTGGGGCTCTCACAAGTCTGGTTCCCAGCCCCCCACACTGCTCACCTCCACAGTCTGGAGCTCTTGGAGAACCTCGCTCTGCAGGTCTCTCAGTAGGCGGCTCTGAGCGGTCAGCGAAGGCTGACACTGCTGCCCTCAGGTGGGGACCTGGTGAAGTGCACGTTACATTTCTGCTGGAACCACTCTCTCTCTCTGAAGGGCAGTTCTCTAAACTTGGCATTTTAGTGAGATATGCTTCCTTTACATCGGAGTTATAAAAGGATATTGCTCCTTTGGGCTCAAATCTAAGGAAGCGAAGTAGAGGAAGAAAAAGTAAGAATCCCCTTTCCATGATTTCATCACTGTTAACATCCCCATTTCACCATAATGAGCAACAGACTCTTGAACTTGGAGAAGGCTTGAAAATAGAGGGTAGGGTAGGTCTAGGGCAGACTTTCGGAGGACATCTCGAGCTTTATTTGAAAAGAGATGTTTTCTTTTGTGCTTGATCCTTGATCTCTTTGCCCCAGAGTCCTGGTTCTTCTAAGGGAAAGCTCTGATTAATGTTCATCATAAAGCAAGAGTTTTACTAATCCATATGGCTTGAAAATAAACACTGCAATCACTTCTCAGAAATCCAGTTGAGGCCTGGTGGCACACACCTGTAATGCCAGCACTTGGGAGGCTGAGACAGGAGGTGAGTTCAGGAGTGGCCTGGGCTACACAGTAAGTTTAAGGCCAGCTACAGACTTACGTGGTGAGAGACCCCCTGAAAAAAAAATCTAATTGAAGGGATGGGGATATAGCTTAGTGGCAGAGTATTTGCCTAGGATGTGCATGGCCCTGGGTTCAATCCCAAGCACTGCAAAATTAAAAAAAAATAGGATTGATTTAAAACCCCTCTGGCAATGTTCCTCTGGCATCATCTCAGGTTTTAAAGAACTTGGGTCACAATCTCCTCCACTCATTGACTCAGCACTAAATGGCAAAGTGACCCTTTAAATCTTAGCTAAGACAGCTCCTGTACCTCCTGTAGGGTGATTTTGTGAATTAAATACTGATGCAGTTTTTCTCTAATTAAGCATATATATATTTCCACTCACAGACAATTTACTCCAGAATTTCTTTTGAAAGCCGGGGAGGGGGGCTTTAAGATTTCCGATAGATAGAGTCCCCCCTCCATCCTAGCTCTCTATTCACCCAGGAATTTGTGAGGTAAATAGTACTGCCTGCCGGAGTAAAGCTGCATACCAGAGCTAGAAGAGCTGGGTGGCCATTGCCTTGAAGCCCAGTGTTTGTACAGCACTGTCTATAAAAGAAAGTAGGCCTAAGAGCTGCTTAGATTGAGAGCTGACTGGACGAGAGATGAGCCAACCCCTTCTCTTTACAGATGAGAAAACTGAGGCGCAAGACTTAGTTAAATGACTCATTCAACATGGTAAGAAAAAGCCATGTCTTTTGCAAATGTATCACATTTCCAGTAAAGTGTCCCCTGTGGAGCTGGGGGGATAATAGATCAGTGGTAGAGTGATTTCCTTAGTATACCCAGATTTCAATCCCTAGTTCCACCAAAATGTAACAAAACAAGCATACCCCTTCTGGTTGAGTGGGTGCTTTTCTGTCCAGTTCCACTAATGCCACAGTGCTATTCCAGCAGCATCATTTCCAAGTAGAAGTGTCAGGAAATATGAGAATACCAACAATGGGTATGTAAATATTCTTGCATTTGAATTTGAATGTCTGTTCACATTAAATTATATATGCACACCTGAGAGTGAATGTGCTAGCTGGGTATTTGTATACCTCTCTGATTACTGAAAATTTCTCAAACCTCTGTTTCTTCACGAGTGAAATTTAAATAAGAAATAGTACCTATCTCATTAAATGAGGTAATGTGGTATTTAAAGTACTTAGCGCAGTTGCTGACATAGAGTAAATGTTTGATATTGTATTATTTCTCTTATGTCTTGCTGAGATGGAATGTGTCAGGGACTGCCTTCGAGGCCCTGGGCTAAATGCTTTAATTTTTTCATTTACTTTTCACAACAAACCTTTGAAGTAGGTTGTTTTATTATCTACACAGCACTGGTGAGAAAACTAGGCCTAGAGAGGTTGAATAACTTGCCTGAGGTCCCAGGGCTAGGAAGTAGCTGAGTAAGAATCAAAACCAAGTCTGTCTAATATTAATGCCCTCAATCTTCATGGTTAGGTTGTATGCCTCTTTTACAGAAGAAGAGATAACTGGTCTAATTTAATATATTTAGACTTTCTAGAACTCTAAATCCAAGTATATTAGATATATATATTATGTATGAATGGGCTGGCTAATCCATTTAAATATGTTTTAAGTAAACTAACTGAAACAATAAGCAAAAGGTTGTTTCCCCTTTTAATTGTATGTGTGTGTGTTGGGGACTGAACTCAGGGCCTTGCACTTGCTAGGGCAAGTGCTCTACCACTTGAGCTAAATCCCCAACGCCCCTATTTTTTTCTTAGAGAGATCCTACTTAACCACTTTGCAGAAGAGACAATTCTCCAACAACTGAGTACCCATTTTATTCATATCCTATTTTAGTATATGTGCTGCCGAAGCGAGCACATATTCATATCCTATTGTTTCAAAATTCCTTGTTGGTTCTGGTAAGACCTATGTAAAAAATACCAATCAAACTGAAATCACATCACCAAACACTTGAGAACCCTACTTACCTAGCTTATCTAGTAAGCTGGCTTTCTATTCTTTAAAATCTCTTGGGAGCCAGGCATGGTGGCACACATCTGTAATCCCAGCTGTTAAGAGCTAGGGATGTAGCAGTGTGAAGGCCCTGGATTCAGTCCCCAGTACAAAAGACAAAACAAAAACAAAAAACCAACAACAAAAGTCTTAGAGCATAAGAGATATACACTTCACATCTTTCTTAGTAGATATTCTCCCACACTAATTAAAAGCACCAGTTTTAGGATTTTTTTATGATCTAATACAAATTTCTATTACGATCACAACCAGTGAGTTTCTATCAGATCAGTTTCAATCAGATTTTAGTTCTCTCCCTCTCTCTTTCTTTCTTGCTTTTTTTTCTTTTTTTTTTTTTGAGACAGGATCTCACTTTTTAGTCCAGGCTGGCTGTTATGGTTTGTGTCTAGATGTCCCCCCAAAGCCTCATGTGGTAAGAGATAGCTGGATCTAGAGTGTGTGATTACTAAATTGATCCATTGATCGGTTTGGCATTGTTCTGCTGGGATCAAGGATGTGAGACTGAGATTGGGGGCGGGAGTGTGGGCTGCCCTGGGGGCAGGTAGCCTAGATAGAGGAAGAAGCCAACTAGCTGCTTGTTTGCATTGCTTATTTGCATACATTCCTTGCATTTTCCTCACTTTACTTTGCTGCTGGTCGGCCCATCGGTCTGCCACGCCGGCCCGCCCTGCCTCTGCCATGCTGCCCTGCCTCGGACCCAGCGGACTATAGACTGAAACCTCTGCAGACTGTGAGCTAATAAACCTTTCTTCCCCTAACTTTGGGTGTCGAGTATTCTGTCCCAACAACGAGAGAAAAGTAACTAAAACACTGGCCTTGAACTCACTATGTAGTCCAGGCTGGCATGAACTCACAGCATTCCTCCTGCTTCAGCCTCCCAAGTGCTAGGATTATAGGCATGCACCATCACACCTGGCTCAAATTTTAGTTCTTGACTGTTCTCTTTTGCTTTCCTCTCTTTTCTTTTTTGGTGACTTCATCCACTCTTATACCTTGAACTATCCCTGCTACATGGATATAACTACCACATTCATTTTATTCATTCAGTAAACATTGATTAACTTCTTCTTACAATCTGGATCTCATTTTCCTAGCCAGACATCTAACCTAGGTTCAGAAGTTTGTGGAATGTCTTTGAAAAGATGTGGTGAACTATGTGACATTCCCATAAAAACAGCTTTGGGGTAAGCTATTTGGTTTTTCTGTAGTCTAGTGTTGAAATTATCCTTTTGATCCTCCTTTACATTAGCTATTCAGTGTGTGGAATTTTCTACACCAACTCTGAAGCCCTGCTTGTTTTAGTCCAACTTGGAGTCATGCTAAAAATAACTAGTGTTGTAACCCCAAAAGTCCCAAAGATACAAAACGAAGTCATCACCTTCCTCACCAAACCACTCTCTGCTCTTAATTTCCTCCATTATTTCATTAGTAGAAGCAATATTCCCCTTAAAAATTCCCTAAGGTTTCCTCTTTCCCCTGACTCCCTTTCAATCCACTTGCCATTTAGTAATTTGTTAAAATACAAATTCAGTCATGTTGTTCTCCTGCTTAAAACCAATCCATACCTTCCTATTGTTGTAAGAATACAATTCAAATTTCTTCCCAGGGCCTAGAAGAGACGCAGCTTCTACCCATATATCCATTCTCATCTTATGCCCCCTCATGTTATACCACTGTCTTCTGCTATGTCCCAGCTGTTCCGGCCTCCTTTCAATTCCTGGAACAAGGGGTTGGGGATTTAGCTCAGTGGTAGAATGCTTGTCTGGCAAGCACAAGGCCCAGAGTTCGATCCCCAGAACTCCCCCGCAAAAAATTCCTGGAACACGCTAAGTTCTGTCCTTCCTTAGGACTTTAACAAAAGCTCTTCCCTGTGCCTTTATCATGCATGGTTAACCTCTAATCCTTCAAATCTTAGTCTGAGGCCATTCTATTTCTCCCTAGTCATGATTGGCCATCATCCCTAATCATTTTTCTTTCTCATGGTACTATTTGTTTCTTTACAGCATCTACCCCCATGACAACATTATACATTTTTAGAACATACCTATTTATAGTCTGCCTCCCCAGCTAGATTATACTCCATGAGAGCAGGGACCAAGTCTGCTTAGTTCATTACTGTATATCATGCATTTAGATAAATGTTTACCACACAGTAAGTCCTAATAAGTGGTAGAGGATAGCATTTTTCCCAGTGAACTCCATTCTTATTCTGCAAAATGACTGTTCAAAGCTTTACCACTACCTCTTCTATTCTCCTTAAAATCCGACTAGAAATTATCATCCCATTTTTATTTTCTGTAATTTCCTTAAACGCCCTCTATCTGTGTGACTCTAGACCACTGAGCAATCAATCACACCTCTAACCCATTCTTCAATTATTCCTCTGCCAGAAACATCTTCTACCCACTTCTCATCCCTTTTCATCTTGTCCTTAAAGCTCAACTCATGTCTGGGGATGTAGCTCCACAGCCAAGTGTTTGCTTAGCATTCAGGAGGTCCTGGTTTTGATCCCCTGCACTAAAAAAAAAAAAAAAAAAAAAAAAAAAAGCCTACCACATTCTCCTTTTGGACAATTAACTGCTCTCTTACTTGCAATTCCAGAGTCTTTTGTGAAGTACTTTTACACCAACCTCTCCCATTTTATGTGTGTTATTTGTGTGGGTTCCTTACCCTAGAGAATATAAATTTGTTGTTCTTTAAATCCCAGTATCCAGCACAAGTCTTTATACATGATATATAGCCAACATGTAATAATTGAATTAACAAATCTAGAACAGAGTATCTTTAAAAGAAATCCAGAGATTTTCCTAGAAACTAGTAATAAGAGAACTGAAGTGTCTCTGAAAAAAAGCAAATGTGCTGATCATCCTTCAAATACATCTTTTCTTCATCACCTAAAGAAATCCTCAAAGAAGCCTGTCTTTAGATTTTGTTTCCACGTAGAAAAAACAGAGAAACCTAGAACAAAGTAAAAATTAAGTGAAATCAGAGTTCCTTTGACTGAAGGAACTTCAGGTGGGGTTGAAGAAAAGTGAGATGCTTATTACTCAAGAAAAATGTGAATGTTGTCCTTTCTTTTTAAAAATGTTACCCTTTCTAACTCCTTCGTTCAAGAATGATGACCTAGGCTCTACTTCCAGCTATTCTAATTTATTTGGTCTACCATATAGATATTGATATTTTTTAAAAGCTCCCTAAATGATTAATGTGCAGCCAGAATGAAGAACCAAATCCTAAAGTGGTGTTATGGGCTGAAGGTTGGTGTCCCCACAAAATTCAGGTTGAGGCTTTAAACCCCCACACGATAGTATTTGGAGATGGGGCCTTTGGGAGGTAATTAGGTTTAAATGAGATCTTGAGACTGGGCCACCATGTTGGATTTACCATCCTTATGAAAAGAGGAAGAAGAGATCAGCATTCTTTCTTTCCCTGCTCTGTAAGACACAGTTAGAAAATAGCCATCTGCAGTTACTTGCTGCTGAGAACTGAGTTTCATTGGATCAGTGAAGGATCCCAAGATGGCTGGGCACAAACTTGCTCTAAAAGCCATTGATTGGGTAGCTTTTGGGGAGATCATACCCCCAAACCAAAAGGCTGTTGCTAACTCTCTGAAGTCCTTGAATGGGGCCCTCAGTTCCAGGTTGGCTGCTGTGCCTGAGAAACCACCAGCAACTGACTGGGCTTACTACAAGGTAGATGTGGCTAAAGCAGGCTTGATAGATGACTTTGAAAAGAAGTTTAATACCCTAAAAGTTCCTATGCCAGAGCATAAATATACTGCCCTGGTGGATGCTGAAGAAAAAGAAGATGTGAAAAGTTCTGCTGAGTTTGTGTCTCTCTCAAAGGCTCAGATTGTGGAATATGAGAAATAGCTGGAGAAAATAAAGAACATAATTCCATTTGATCAGATGATTATTGAGGACTTGAATGAAGTCTTCCTGGAAACCAAATTAGACAAGAAGAAGTATCATTATTGGCCTCATCAGCCAATTGAGAATTTATAAAATAGAGTCTTGGAAAAAGCTCTGACCCTTACATTACAAACTCTGGATGTTAAAAACAAAAATAATGGGGTTAGGGGTTTAGCTCAAGTGGTAGGAGTGCTTGACTAGCATGTGCAAGGCCCTGAGTTCAATCCCCAGCATCCCCCCAATAAAATAAATAAATAAATAAATAAATAAAAATAATAATTTTTTTTAAAGGGGGGTTGAGGATTTAGCTCAGTGGTAGAGTGCTTGCCTAGCAAGTGCAAGGCCCTGAGTTTGATCCTCAGCACCTCCTTCCCCAAAAAAGAGAAAGAAAAAGAAAATAGCCCTCTGCAAGCCAGGAAAAGAGCCCTGATCTTGGATTTCCTATCCTCCAGAACTGTAAGCAATAAATAGTTGTTCTTTAAGCCATCCAGTTTGTGGTATTTTGGAATAGTGATCCAAGCTGAGTAAGACAAATGATAATCCTCTGTTCTTTCATATGAATAGGAGTGAACAAAGTTATCACAGATATTGAGACTTAGAAATTCAGCTAAATAATGATTATTATACAAAACACTTTCAAACATTGACTGGTACATAGAAAATGCTCAATAAATATTAGCTGGTAGTGGTAGTACTAGTATTATCAATGCCATCATCAAATAGTTAACCAAGAGCTGCTGTATAATTCTTTTCATTTCCAATAAAGAATTAAAGGTGACTATTTTTCTGGCATAGAGATTAAGACTTGAGAGAGTTAAATGATTTAACCACAGTTTTAGAGTCAAGACTAAAACTATTACTGAAATCATTTTTCTAAAATGCTGGGTTTTTAACCCAGAACTTCACACATGTTAGGCAAGTACCCTAGGCAGGCACTCTAACCACTAAGCTAAATCCTCAGTTGTGTTAGGCAAGTACTCTACCACAGAGCTATACCCCCAACCCAAAGTATGACTGATCGCCTAATGTTTTTTCATTATACCAGTTTAATGGAAGCAGAAACAGCTTCCTGATTAATATTACTCAGAAAAACAATTCCCAACACTAATACTACTATTCATACTTTACCTGTTTCATTGCTCATCCAGATCAGCTCTTTAACAGGGGCTTAAATAAAAGTCAGTATGGACTAAATCCAAATTACACTTGTGCAAGACTAGTGAGCAGAACTTTTAGGTCTGAAGTTCTGGTAACAGTTAACATTATTTATGATACAGAATTTCCTTGGGCTCTTATCCAGGGTTGAAGAGATCAGATTGGTAAATAACAATAGCAAAACAGACTTTCTCAAGAGGTTTACTTCTTATCTAGTCCTCAGGGTTTCCTACTCTTGTTGATTTCTAAAACTGTTCATATTTCCTAAAAATTTGTAATAATGCCCAGAAATGGTCCAGAAGGTGGAAAAGGTCTGAGTATGTGCTATTGTTGACAGAATCCCAATATCCCCAGGAGACCAGGTCAGCCTAGGACAGTTTTTCATCTTATTTTAGAATCCAAAACTGGATCAGGTTTTTGGCAGTCTGAGGTGAGAGAAAAACCCAGAGCTGGGCCAGATTTCCACCAGGAAGTCCTGTGTTTTGTTTGGCTAATATTCTTTCTTAAAAATCCATCTCTTGGGGTTGGGGATTTAGCTCAGTGGTAGAACACTTGCCTAACAAGTGCAAGGCCCTAAGTTCAATCCCCAGCACCCTCTACCCCCAAAATCCATCTCTTGTGCTGAAGAGATAGCTCTGTTGTAGAGTGTTTGCCTACCATGCATGAGGCTCAGCAACAGAAATGGCAAACCAAAAACTATCTCTTTTGTGACATTGTAATAACATTTTCCTCTGTGGTCCACATTTGATCTACCTTTACTACAACACTTATGATTGCATTAGAATTATTCGATTACCTGTCACTTTCATTCATCTTCTGCAAACAAGGAAAACAATTATGTCCTATTTGTCTTCATCCTCCTAGTGATAGCAATTACATCCTGGATGATACATTGGAAATACTCTAAATGATTGTTAAACAAGTTAATGGGGGAATGAAAAACAGGCCTTTGGGTCTCATTTAGCCTGAAATGATGATACAATTACAGAGGACATATTTTTGCATTATTTTGGTCCATGTATGTGCAGTATACTAGATGACAATTTAAAAAAATTTTTTATAGTACTGAAGATCAAATTCAGGAGTGCACTGCCACAGAGCTACATTCTTAGGCTTTTTTATTTTTCATTTTGAGACAGGGTCTTACTAAATTGCCCAGGCTGGCCACAAACGTGTGATCCTCTTACCTCAGTTTCTCAAGTAGCTGGGATTATAGGTATGTGCCAGCATGCCAGGCTAGATGATAAACATTTTGTGTGTGTGTGTGTGTGTGTGTGTGCTGGGAATTGAACCAGGGCCTTGGGCATGCTAGGCAATCCCTCAACTGCTGGGCTATGACCCTATGACCCCAGCCCCAATAAACATTTTTAGACTTTATTTCGTTTTATTCAATTTTGTGTCTTCTACAGAATTAGTTTTCAAGAAATATGTGTTGAGAATCTGTTCTGCCTAGAAGTAATATAGTAGTCATTTTTTTTGTGAGGTGGTGATGGTGCTGGTGAATCCAACTTGGAGCCTTGCACTTGCTAGGCAAGCGCTCTACCCCTGAGCTAACTCCCCAACCCCAGAAGTCATATTTTTAAAATTAATTAATTAATGAATCTGTGGTACTGAGAATTGAACACAGGGCTTTTTGCACTGAGCTACATCCCCGGCCATTTTTTAGTTTTTTTACTTTGAGATAGAGTCTGACTAAATCAACAAGTTGCCCACTGGTTGAGATCCTTCTGCCTCAGCTTCCCAGAGTGCTAGAATTACAGGAATACACCTATTTTTTTTTTTAACTTGGGTGCTGGTTATTGAACTCGGGGCCCTGTGCTGCTAGGCAAATGCTCTACCATTGAGCTAAATTCCCAACTCCTACACTTACATTTCAACTGGGACAAAATCCATCTTTAAAGTTAACAGAAGGCTGGGTATTTAGCTCAGTGGTTAAAGTGCTTGCCTTGCAAGTACATGGCCCTGAGTTCGATCCCCAGCACCAAAAACAAACAAACAAACAAACAACAAAAAAAACCCCCAAAAATAAAGTTAACAGACATTTGGGCTGAGGATTTAGCTCAGTGGTTAGAGTGCTTGCCTTGCAAGCACAAAGCCCTGAGTTCAATCCCCAGGACCAAAAAAAGGAAAAAAAAATTCAACATTCTAGGGTTGGGGATTTAGCTCAAGTGGTAGAGTGTTTACCTAGCAAGCACAAGGCCCTAAGTTCAATACCCAGCACCCCAAAAAAGGAAAAAAAAAATCAACATAAAGCTAGGCATAGTGACACATGCCTGTAATCTCAGCAGTTGGGAGGCTGAGGAAAGAGGATCACTGTGAGTTCAAGGCCAGCCTGAACTACTTAGCAAGAACATGTCTCAAAAAAAACCAAAACAAAAACAAAAACATAAATTTATCATATGACTCAGCAATTTTGCTTCTAAGTATTGGCTAAGAGAAATGAAAATATATATGCACACAAAAAATTTTATGTGAATGTTCATAACAGCATTATTCATAATCACAAAAAAGTGGAGACAACCCAAACGTACATTAGCTGCTGAATGGATACACAAAACTTGATATATTCATACAACAGAAAATGGTTCAGCAATAAGAAGGAATGAACAAGAAAGGATTTTTGGCACATACTTGTATTCCTTGTACTCTGGGGGTTTGAAGCAGGAGGATCACAAGTTTGAGCCCAGCCTGGGAAATTTAGCAATTTAGTGAGAACTTGTCTCAAAATAAAAAGTAAAAACGTCTGGGGATAAGTCAGTGAGAAGGTTCTGGGTTTAATTAATTCCTATAGCGGGGAACAAAAGGAATAAGCTACTAACATATTATACATGGGTGAACTTCAAAAACATCATGCTAAGTGAAAAGAGCCAGACACAAAAGACTCCATTTATATGCAATATAGAATTCCATTTCTATAAGTTCCACAAGAGGCAACTTTATAGAGACTGAAAGCTGATTAGTACTTGTCTGGGCCTGAGGATGGGAGCAGAATTGCCTGCAAATGAACACAAGGAAACTTTTTTGGGGATGAGGGAAATTTTCTAAAAACCAACTTGTAGAGGTGGTTGCACAACTCTGCAAATTTACTCAAAATCATTGGATTGTATACTTTAGATGAATTTTATGATGTGTAAATTATATCTAAATAAAGTTGTGGAATAAAAAAAGGTTAAAAATCAAATCCTGGCTCTACCACTATCCAGCTATGAGACTTGGACTAGTTATTTTGGCTCTGTTATCTTCCATTTTCCTATTCTTGTAAAATAGTGATGGTAAAAATAGTACCATAACTACCCAGTGAAGACTAAGTAAGATCATGCAGTAAAGTGGGTAGTGCATAGTAATTACTCAGTGACGATTACTTCTTTCTTTTCTTAGCATTATTGGGAGATAATGAGGTGATCCCCCTGATAAGATGAACCTGCCCCATACTTGGTGGGGGGATGAGACCTGGGGTGTGATCTACTTGATACAAACTTTGGTGTTTGTGTTTATTTTAAATAATGCATCAAGAAGGAGAGGATTAACTGTGATACTTTTGAGGAGATGAAACACAGAAGAGGCAGGTGGCAGTAAAAATGAAGAAAACTGCGATAGACAAACAATGAGAAAAAAAGACAAGAAGTGATGGATGAGTAGAGCTGTACTGAAAATGCATCTATTCTCTAAACTGGATTTGTATATAGGTTTTAAAAATTTACTTAATTGTATTTACTCATGTATTCACTCATTCATCCACTCAACAAAATGTACACATAACAGATAATAAGAGTACCTACTACACAGAGTTGTCACAAATTGAATTAATTCTTTTTTTTTTTTTTTTTTTTGGTGCTGAGGATTGAACTCAGGGCCTTGTGCTTCCAAGGCAAGCACTCTAACCACTGAGCTAAATCCCTGGCCCAGAATTAATTAATTCTTGTACACTTTGTACAGGATGCATTGTATATCATATTAAGGAACTGGAATTGGAGCTTCTAAAAGTTGTTTTGAACCCATTAATATTAAGGCTTAGTAGTAAATTGGCAGCCCAGAGTTGATGTACTCCAAGTTCTTGTCATAAATAGAGTCTAGAACTTGTTGCCATTCTATACTTTCAGGAGCCTAACTTAAAAAAAAAATAATAATAATCTTCATGAAGAAAATGCAATGAGTTGATTTTTGTGTGTGTGTGTGCTGGGGTTCGAACTCAGGGTCTTGTGCTTATAAGCCAAGCACTCTAACCACGGAGCTAAATCCCCAGCCTGGATCTGTGATTCTTACCCATGAAGTCTCGGGCATCTGTGAAGAAAAAATCATTTTTTTCAGTACTAGGAATTGAACCCAGGGCATTTGCACTGAGCTATATCTCCAGCCCTTTTAAAATATTTATTTATTTATTTATTTATTCATTTATTTATTTATTTATTTTTGGTGCTGGGGATCAAACTCATGGCCTTGCCCTTGCTAGGCAAGTGCTCTACCACTGAGCTAAATCCTCAACCCCTTATTTTTTTTTATTTTGAGACAAGGTCTTGCTAAATAGCCCAGGTAGGACTCTTAACTTTCAATCCTCCTGCCTCAGCCTCCCAGAGTAGCCGTATTACACGCATGTGCCACCACACCAAACTGTTTGAAATTTAATGCAAACTCTACAACAGTAGTTTTCAAACTAAAAAGCCTTAAAAAGTAAAAAGCTTTTGTTTATACGGAATGTATTAATCAGTAATTATTAATATTAGATATAAAACAAAATAACAATAGCTTACTTTTTTTTTTTTCTGAGACAGTGTCTTACTGTGTGGTTCAGGCTGGTCTTGAACTCACCATATAGCCTACACTATACTTGAACTCACAGTGAACCTTCTGCCTCAGCCTCCCAAGTGCTGGAATTACAGGCATATACCACCATTCCTGGCTAACAATAAGCTTATTATGTGTTAACATAATTATTGTATTTTTATGAAAACATATGTATTTTTCTAAAACAATGAAAAATGAGAAGAGCATTGATGACTTACATTTTTATAAATTTCTTTAATGTCTGCTTCAGCTAGATTGTCACTGCTGCACTCAGTCTGTTGCAATGTATTGTTTTACTTCAAGTATTTGAAGAAATTTAGCCTACACCCATAAACAGTTGGGAAAAGAAAAGTTTTTAAGTAGTCTTTTCAGATAATTGTGGTTATGCTTTGATACTACATGGAAACTTAACAAGTGCTGGGTTTTGGTCCCCCATCACCCCACCCTCCCCAGTGCTGAGGATTGAACCCCAGGCTTTGTATGGTAAGCATTCCCTCTATCATTGAGCTATACACATAGTCCCTCAATAAATGGTCATTCTTTTTGTTTTGTTTGTTTTTGTTTTTTGTTTTTTGTTTTTTGGTGCTGGGGATTGAACTCAGGCCCTTGTGCTTGCAAGGCAAGCACTCTTAACCACTGAGCTAAATCCCTAGCCCTTAAGTGGTCATTTTTAAAATGTTAGTTGCAAAGAGAAATCTAAAACCACATTAATGAACATTTTGTCCTCTGCTTCATTAAAATTCACTGATATTTCTTGTTCTTTCAATGAATCTTTTTTTTCTTTATTTCTTCTTTCTTTTTTCTTTTTTTTTTTTTTTGTGCTGGGGATCAAACTCAGGACCTTGCACTTGCTAGGCAAGTGCTCTACCACTGAGCTAAATCCCCAACCCCTCTTTGAATGAATCTTTTACTCGAGCATGACTTAACATGTACACTAGTGATCTGAAAAATATTGGTTCACTGAGTTACGTAGCTCTTCCAAATATTGACACATTTCATTATATGATATCAAGTAAGTGAAGTAAGTTTGTGCATGGGTGCATGTGTGCAGGGGTGCATGTGTGAGGGTGTGTGTGTGTGTGTGTGTGTGTGTGTGTGTTGCTTTTCTGTTTCGCTTTTTGCAGTCCTGGGATCAAACCCAAAGCCTCCCTGTGCTTCCTAGGAAAATGCTCTTCCACTGAACTAACCCCAACCCCTATTATACAATTTTGAAACATCACATTCATTACTATTAGAAAGTCTTTTAAGTATTGGGAAGCTGTCAAGCTCACACGGTGGAAACAAGTTTTCTAAAATTCTAATTTTATCATCGGGAAGAAACACTGTCAGTTATTTTCCTTTCCTCACTTTTGGGGGGAAATTTCAGCCAAATATCCAAATCTGAATAGTCACAGTTTGTTTGTTAATCATTCTTTCAAATAAAAATGGTGGTCGATGAGAAAAGTAGCTAGCTCAACTCATAGTTTGATGAATCATACAAATGTGTTTTTTTTTTGTTTTTGTTTGTTGCTAGGCATTGAACCCAGGACTTTGCACATGCCAAGTACATGCCCTACCACTGGGCTATGTGCCCTGTTTCACACAAATGTTTTTCCTCAAGACGACCATCCATCATTCTTAGATATCCAGCATAAGAACTTTAGCCACACTTCTCCTTTTGTCATACCAAAGTAATTTAAAATGTATATTGAGAAGTAGCAATTTAACAAAATTAATTTCTTTTTCTGCTTCATTGAGGATATTCTTTTTTGGCAGGGGCAGTTCTGGGATCCAACTCAGGGCCTTGCACTTGCTAGGCAAGTGCTCTACCACTTCAGCTAAATCTCCAACCCCAAGGCTATTCTTAAATAAAACTACATCTATTTTATGTATTTATTTGCAAGTGGATGGCAATAAGGAATACAATGAATACTTAGTACCCTTGATGTCACTACTCCCTGAGGAACCAGAATTTTGGTTTTGCATGATTAGTCCAATGTCAGCACAGTAAAAAAGGCAAATAACATCTTGGCATTATTCACATCAGCCACTCTCCTCTGAATGCCGCTGCTCTACAGCCTTGCTACACAAAGGATGTTCTGAAACTGAGCAGCAGTGGTACAGCCTGGAAGTTGGTCAGAAATGCAAAATCTCAGGCCTAACCCATATATCAGCAGACCCATTTTAACAAAGTCCTTAGGTGTTTTGTATTCATTTTTACTCTGCACATTAAAATCATTTGGTGAGTTTTTAAACACATCCATGCCCAAGTACTCCCAGGCCACTCAAATCAGGATATTTAGGCACCTTAGCACTATTTTTTTTGTTTTGTTTTGTTTTTTTCTTTTTAAAGCTCTCCCAAGTGATTCTAATGTACAGTTAAACTTCGGAACTTCTAGTCTAGACTTTTTCCCTGGGAAAATGTATCTATTCATGGAAACAATATTTACATATACAATTTCAGAGAATTCATTTGTTTTTTCTGGTGCTGGGGATCAAACTCATAGCCTCACACATGCTAGGCAAACACCCTCAGCTCAATGTCAGAGAATTTAGGAGTTCAACATTGTTCATGAACATCAGATTGAGAACTTTTACATTAGATCTTAAAATAAAATTTTCCCATGGATCAAATAAAGTTTGGAGAGAGTTATCTTTACAGCATAATAATAATCATAAATTGTCTTTATTGAACTGAACTTGGCTATAATGTTTTCAGCTTTTATTATGGGCAGTGTGAGAAATAGTCTTCAAAATTTCTCTTGAAATATACTATAATGAATATGTTGTTGAAGATGACATTGTTCACAAGATTTGCCCTCTGAAAGACGGCATAGGAGAGATTTAAAAGTCTTATTTTCAAGAAAGGTGATTTTCCTTAAGTAACCAGGCTGTTTTTGCTAATGAACACTAAAAACTTTATTCCGGCTAATTGCTTTCTTGTATTCTTATTAGTTGCCAGGCACCTTAGAGTCAAAATTTTGTTTTGCCCTCCTTAGCACACATCTAGAACTTCATGCTAGGTATTTTGTGAGAAACTCTCATTTTTGGTTCCATTTTACTTTCTTGCCTTTATGTTTCCTTTCCTTCGCTCACCCTTCTTGCTTTCCTTCCTTCCCACCTTCCTTCCTTCCTTTAATACCGGAGATTGGGCCTAGAACCTTTTCCCTGAGTTATTTTATTTTTAGTTTTATTTTGAAACAGGGGCTCACTGAAGTGCCCAGGCTGGGCTCAAACTTGCTGATACTCCTGCCTCAACCTCCCAAGTAGTTGGGATTACAGGTATGCACCATGGCACCGAGCTCCTTCATCTCTCTTATACTTAATGTATTTGTCTTGCCAATTTTTTGCATCTTTTTAAGCCACCTTAAAGTATTTTTTTCTTTGCAAGAAGACAAATTATAGATGAATGAATGATTTCAATTAAAATAAGGCAGGGCTGAGGTGTAGCTCAGTGGGAAAATATTTACTTAGCACACATGAGGCCCTGGGCTTAATCCTCAGGACCCCCACCTCCCCTCCAAAAAAAGAAAAAAGAAAAAAAGCAATTCCGTAAAGCTCCATATTACTTTATAAAGCATCCATCAAAGACAGAATTAGTTATTTTATGTAAGTGTTCATATATTCTTTGTGTGTGTGTGTGCTGGGGATAGAATTCAGGGCCTTGTGCTTACTAGGCAAGTGCTCTACCACTGAGCTAAATCCCCAACCCCCATACACTCTTTAACAATCAGGTAACAAATATTTATTAAGCACTCATTGTCTGTCAGGCTCTAGGCTGGGCAGAGTATCAGAAAATGGAGATCCCCAGAGAAAAGTTAAACTCAAGGAAAGGGAACAGATAAGTCTTCCAAGTAAGAAGAGAAGAAAGTTTTGGCAGCTTTAAAATCCTTATAGTCTTTGGCCTAGTGATGCCACTTCTGAAAATTTATCATAAGAAAATAATTTAACATAAGAGGGGGAAAAACCACATGTGTGAAGATGCATTAATTTGTAATAGTAAAAATAGTGCTTTTGTTTTTGTTTTTGGACCAGAGATTGAACTCAGGGCCTTACACATGCTAGAAAACACTCTACCACTGAGCTACATCCCCAGCCCATTCAAAATTTTATTTTGAGACACGATTTTACTAAGTTGTCCAGATTGGCCTTGAACTTGCAATCCTGCCTCAGCCTTCCAAGTAGCAGAGATTACAGGCAAGCACAACCATGCCATGTGCAAACACATTTCGAAGCAAGGGTGTTAGACAGTAACATCTATTTCTCAAAGAGGTGTGGTGATTAAATGGAATAATGAATGCAAATTACTTAGTGTAGCACAAGGCACAAATTACTGTGTATGCTTGATAAAAGGTGGCTGGCCAGTCTCAGTGTTAACAAACAGCCTGTAAATCTGATCTCTCTCCCAATCCCTTACACTCTGTTAAATTCCTCATTTAACAGAGACCTGTAGCTTTGAAAAGTTGCCTTAGGAAGGCAGCAGAATCATTCTCAACCTCTGCTTCCAGTACTCAAACAGATGCCTCAAATTTCTACTTTCTTATTTGCAGCTTGCCACTCCATCTCACACTAGACATCTTCTAAAAGATACGTAAACACTTTGAAGTCTCATCTTGTGGGAGAGAGAACCATGGGTCTGGTGGTATGGCCAAAACACAGTCACTGGGAAGTCTAGCTCCTGCTGCTCAATCAGAAATTGGTTTTCTTCCTTTCTTTTTCTTCTCACTCTGTATTTTTTCTTTTTTGCAGCACCTAGGACTGAACTCAGGGCCATGTGCATGCTACACAAGAGCTTTATCACTGAGCTACATTCCCAGGCCTAATGAGAGACTGAACCCAAGCATATTTTTCCTGTGAAGCTGGAGCTTCAAAGGAGGATGGGGGTGAATAAAATTTTTAATGCTGAACTATGACTGGCCGATCCTAATTCCATTAAACTAGCATTTACTAAGTACTTGCTACTTGTTGGATACTATTTTAAGTTTTGATGGTCCAAAGTAAAGCAGAAAAGGTTCCTTCATTTCTATTGACAAGAAAGAATGTGGCAGGCAGGGGAAACAGGGTATATAGTCAGGAATTTTTCTGTCAACAAAACCAAGGAAATTGGGTCACTAAGAATCACTAGCAGGGTTGGGGGACTGGGCTTACAGTTATGTACCCCTGGATAATGCCCAAAACCTAACCACAGAGCCATCCTCAGGGTACCACTGTCATTGCTATTATCACTTTGCAGCAGTTTAAATTTCCAATACCATTTGAACAGACTATGACAAGTTTTCACAGCTGCCACTGTGACCTTGGAGTTGCAGGAGTCTGCAGGAGTCTATCCCACCAAATTTCCCTTCCTTGGATTACTAACTTCTGATCAAAACCTGGGCAGATACACCTGCTTGATAAAGACGAGCTCCTGTTGTGCCTGCTCCCTTAGAAAACTGCAGTTTCTATCAGGGGAAGCAACTCTGCCTTTCACTGTGGCACATTTCCACAGGGAATTCCCCAAACACAGGAAGAGGCTTCTTTTGCTGCATTTTGAAAAACAATAACCAATGTCCACCAAAGAGGAAGAGAGTGGGGTGAGATGAAGTTGGAGAAGTAAGCAGGGACCAGATAATTCAGGGTTTTGCAGGAGACAATAAGGAATTTGGATTGCATTATAACTGCAATGAGAGAGAGACCCTTGACTACTTTTTTATTTTTTTGTTTTGTGGGTCTCGCTATATATTTCAGGCTGGCCTTGAGCTCACTATGTAGCCCAGGTTGGCCTCAAACTTGTGGCGATCCTCCTGCTTCTGCCTCCCGAGTGCTGGGATTACAGGCCCTGATCACCTTCTTTTTGGTGCTGGGTATCAGACACAGGGCTTTGTGCTTGCTAGGCAAGCACTCTACCACTTGAGCTAAATCCCCAGCCCCTTGACTACTTTTTAAAATTGGGAAATACCATGATTGGATTTGTGTTCTTTCTTGCATTTTTGGCTATTAAGCTTTTAACTGCTTGTTTGGGGGGGGGAGTATTGGGGATTTAATCATTTAATCCAGGGCCTTTCCACTGAGCTACCTCACCAGCCTTTTTTTTTTTTTTTTTTTGAGGTAGGGTCTTGCTAAATTCCCTGGGCTGGGCTCAATTTTGCAATCCTCCTGCTTCAGCCTTCCAGAGGAATTGCAGGCATGTGTCACCGTGCCTGGGTCCTGGATTTCTGTTTTTAAAAAGACGACCAAGGCTATTATGTAGAGATAGACCGTAGGGAGGCCAAAGTAGAAGGGAGACAAGTTATGGGGCCATCGAAGTACTTCAAACAAAAGTTCGTGGTAACATGGATGAATAAGGTAGAGAACAATTTCTAATGGATATAGGGATTCTTTCAGGGGTGATGAAAATGTTCTGAAGATAGAGAGTGGTGCTGCTTACACAACAAATATATTAAAACCCATCAGTATACTTTAAAAGGATAAATTTGACGGTAGATGAAGAAAGAATGGACAAGTTACATATACGCATTACTTTAGAGACAGAACTACAGCGCTCACTGATGGAAGGGGAGGGAAAGGAAAGAATCAAAGATGTCTCTAGCTTTCAGTAACTGAGTGAGGATGGTGTCCTTTGTTAAGAAGGAGAAAGCTAAGAGAAGATCAAGCTTGAAAGAAAATCAAGAGAAGAAATGAGGGCCCAGGATCAAGTTTCAAGGAGTAACACAGTGGTAGGCATTTGTTGTAGTTTTAAAATGTGTCCACAGAGGTCCCTTGCTTACCTGGCTGCCTTCTGCCTGCCTGCCATGCCATCCTGCCTTGGATTCAGCTGATTGTGGACTGAAACCTCTACAAACTGTGAGCTAAATAAACCTTTCCTCCTTAAAAAAAAAAAAAAAAAAAAGAAATATGTCCACAAAATATTGAATTCTACTCCCTGTAAGAGTTTGAGCTTAATCCCAAGCTCTTTGAGTGTGGACTGGATTTAGTGGTTTGTTTCTAACGCCCAGAATATAGGAGAAGTGATGATGTCTGACTTCAGTTAGTAGGTCATAGAGATACCACACCTTCCTCCTTGCTCTCTCTCTGATCGCTCACTCTAGAGGAAGCAGCTATGAGAGGGTGACATGTTGAGGAAATGAAGCCTTGTGCTGTCAGCCACAGGAGGAAGCCGACTTGGAAGCAGATCCCACAGGCCCAGCTGAGACTTGAGATGACTATAGCCCTGATTAAATTTTTTTTTCTCCCATTTTGTAGTGCTGGGGATTGAGCCCAGGGTATCGTGCATGCTAGGTAAATACTCTGCCACTGAGCTACACCTCCAGTCTTTGAATGAATCTTGATTGCAACTTCCTGAGAGATCGTGAGCCAGCACTCCCCCACTCAGTGACACAAGTACCTGCATATATATTCCTGTCCCTCAGAAACTATAATTTTTTTTTTCTGGTACTGGAATTTAGCTCAGGTACACTACCACTGGGGTACATCCTTAGCTCATTTTTATTTTTTTATTTTAAGGCAAAATCTAGCAAAGTTGCCCAAGATGGCCTCAAATTTGTGCTCTTCCTGCTTCAGCCTCCCAAGTAGCTGGAATTACAGGCCAGCGCCACAGTGCCCAGTTTGTTTTCAATTGCTAAATTTTGTTTTTGTTCTTTGTTTGTTGGTTTGTTTTTTGAGACAGGGTCTCATTGTAGACCAGGCTGGCCTTGAACTCACTATGTAGCCCAGGCTGACCTTGAATTTGCACTGATCCTCCTTCCTCAGCCTCCCACATGCTGGGATTACACGCCTGGGTCACCACGCCCAGCCGTTATACCTATTTTCCTAAAGAGAAATTTTTGGAATAGATGGTAATTGATAGAACTGGAATAAGAATCCAAATTGGCAACAAACCCTCATTTTTTTCCTCTCTGTGTATATTCTCTACCTCCTTTCTTTTACTTTCTCTTTTTTCCTTGTACAATTTCTTTTTTCTACAATTTCAACTCCTCCTCTGTGGATGACTCCAAATCTATGTTTAAAATGCTTCTGAATTTTAACTCACATTTTAAATTTCCTGAATGTACCAAACTTACCCTGTTTTGAATTGAAATAACTGCCTCTTCATCTAGCACCGCAAGCCTGTCCCAAGTATAACCTTCATCTTTCTGACTTCCCTTTTTCTGATAAATAACACGCCAAGATTTTTCTTACCCTTATCAAAACTCCAGCATCACTGGATGTGGTAGCGCACACCTGTAATTGCAGCTACTTGGGAAGCTGAGGTAGGAGGATCACAAGTTCAAGGCCAGCCTGGCAAATTTAGCAAGAACTGTCTGAAAATACAATAAATAAGAGTTAAAGCTATAGCTCAGGGATAGAGTGATTGTCTAGCATGTGCAGGGCCCTGGGTTCAATCCCAAGTACCAAGAAAAACAAAACAAAACACGACAAACCCTTCTAATTTCATTTTTTTTTTAGTTTTTCAAAATAAAACTTTAGAATAGCATACTCCAGAAAATGTGGACAAGCAACAAAATTTTTAAACTTTAAAATGATCTGTAACCAAAGTTACAGCCATAAGTAAGGGATCTGTGAAAAAAAATTATGGAGCATGCATACAGTGGAATATCATACATCAATTAATCTTTAAAAAGAGGAGGGGGGCATGGGCATTTAGCTCAAGTGGTAGAACTCTTGCCTAGCAAGCACAAGGCCCTCAGTTCAATCCCCAGCAACCCCCACAAAAAAATAAAAAAAAAAAAGAGGAGGCAAAATTAAAATATATTGCAGATAGAAATCAGTTTTCTAAGCTACAAGTATACTTGTAGGGAAACCCTCTTTTTCCTGGATATAGAAAAAATAAAAGGGGCTGGGGATTTAGGTCAGCAGTTAGAGTGCTTGCCTAGCAAGTGCAAGGCCCTGAGTTCGATCCCCAGCACCAAAAAAAAAAAAAAAAAAAGGAAAAAAAATGTTTCTTCATTGTTCACAGACTGGCTTCTGTTGCATTCTTTCACTTGGCAAATGTCAGTAGCATACACCTAGCTGCCAAAATCAGAAAATCAAAAGTTACATTTAACCATTCCCTGTATCTGACTGCTGCCACTAACAGACAACTTCTCCATTTCTACCAATAGGCAACTTCGTTCTTGACTTCTTTTTCTATTGTACTAAAAAAGATCCTTTGTGACTCACCTAGACAATCACAATACCATTACAGATCTCCAGGGCTTTACAATCCACCTCCTCCAACCCGTCTTTCACATTGCCTACAGAATTTTCAAACGCAGGCCCAACAATTATAGGTTATTTTTCAACTACTGACTTCTAAGACATACAAGAAAAAGTTGAACCATGTAAGAAATGCTGAAAATGCCATCCCTTTACTTACGCTTTTCCTTCTGCATACTGTGAATGCTTTCTTCTCTGAATGGAAAATCCCTTCTCCTCTTGAGCACAACTCAAATATCACTTTCTTTCTACTTCTGCCAGCATTATTGTGCCCGTCTCTATCCTTCCCAAAATACTTTCATATACTCTGTTTATGATACTATATTATACTATGCAACTTAATAATGCTTAAAACCTGCCTATATCCCCCATTTTGCTTCCACCCTTCCTTCTTCACTCCTCCCTCTTTTCCCTCTCTTTCTTTCTTTCTTTCTTTCTTTCTTTCTTTCTTTCTTTCTTCCTTCCTTCCTTCCTTCCTTCTTTCCTTTCTTCAAAATGTCATTTTACTATGTCACCTAGTCTGATCTCAAACCATGCATCAAGTAATCCTCCTTCCTCAGCCTCCCAAGTGTTAGGATTACAGGTCTATGACTCCCATGCTCGGCTCACTTTTTTGAATCAGTTTTTTACTTCTTAATTTTCAGTTTTTGCAAAAAGGTGAAAATACTGTTACGGGGAGTGACAAATCCATTTTATATATCAAGCAAGTGTTTTTATGTACCACTAAGCTATCTGTTCTTATATTCAAACCTGAGTTTGGATAAAGTCAACAGAAAGTTGAAAGAAATGTTTTATCCCTTGCAACCCTTTAACTGACTTTGGGATATAGTCATTCAGTTTTACTGAGACAAGTTATTCTTAAATAGATTTTTATTTTTTATTTATTATTATTATTATTATTATTGGTGCTGGGGATTGAACTCAGGGCCTTGTGCTTGGAAGGCCAGCACTCTAATCACTGAGCTAAATCCCCAGCCTCTTAAATAGATTTTTTAAATCTACATTGAAGACATAGAAAACATTTGGCTGGTTTTCTAGTGAGGTGTGAAGTGCAGTGACAGCATGTCAAAAGAGATCAAGCATTGTAAATGTCACAGATATACTCTGGTTTCTCTTCAGAGAATACAAATTCTTCCATTTTCCTAAAAGTCATGATTGAAAGTTATATTTTTGTATACCTAGTTATGACACAGGCTGTGTTAAGAAACATGGTTACTGTGGTTTTCTATGATAGAACTTATCTGGATTAGTTGACTCTTTATGTTGTAACTAGTAGGAGATTCACTCAGAGCTGGTTTAACAAAAACGAAAACAAATAAACAAAAAAGAGTTTTTTGGCCTCATACCAGACATTTGGTTCCTTCCTCTGATGGAGCTCGATCCAGGATTCAAATCATTTCTACTTCCTTGGTGATGACTTCATTCTCGGGCAAGTTCTCCTTTCACGGTACAAAGTTGGCTGCTAACAGTCCTGGAGTAATCTACTTTCCTCTAGTAGAAGAGAGACCAAGTGTTTCTGATAGCTGGAACAAAGATCCCCAAATTTTCTTAGCCATGAATACCCTGAGTTGGGGGATGAAGTGGAGTGGGAAGAGTTAAGAGGTATGAGTTACAGTAATTGGCTTGATATCCAATTGCATATGTACACATATGTACACATCCAATTGATATCCAATTGCATGTGTAAAGTAGGAGGAAAGGAAAAGGGAGAAATAGTTGATCAGTCATTACTTTAAAATATGCTTTTCATAGGAGAAATGCCATAATCAACCATGATACTTATGGAATGCCTAATTTTAGAAAGAGCTTGAAGAATGATAAACCAATTTTGACTGCATTTCCATGCCGAAAGGAAATTTAGTAAGAAGAAGAAAAGATAAACAAATCAAACTTTATAGACCTTGAGCCATCAGTATCATCCTCCCACCCAAATTCTTCTAAATTCTAAGACGCCTCCAATTATCTGTGCACATTAAACAAATCACTAAATCTCTCAAGCTTGCTGTAAAGTGGGATGCTGAATTACCTAATTCCTAACTTCTTCGAAGTTCAAAAATTCTATTAGCCAAATAACCATTAATTTTAAATTTAATGTTTCTTATAACACATACAACAAATTTCAGACAAAAATTCTGGAATAAACAGTACTTTTTTGAGGGGGTGCTGGGGACCAAACTCAGGGCCTTGTGCTTGCTAGGCAAGTGCTCTACCACTTGAGTTAAATCCCCAAACCCTAAACAATAGTTTTGTGCCCTTTTTTGTGAGTGGGATCAAACCCAGGGCCTCATGCATAAGTATGTGCTGTATCATTGAGCTACACATTTAGTCCCTTTCTGTGTCAGAATATACATATTTATAATATATTTATATGTGAAAGTATACATATAGACATATATATACATATATACGTATATATATATATATATATATACACACACACACATATACTCTTCTACCCTTCTCCTTTGAAGCCTGTCTTCTATCTTCTTACCTTTCACCTCTTCCCATCTTGGCTTTGTATTAACTCTGAATGCATGTTTCTACATTTGTTGCAAATTTTGGCAATCTGGTGTTTTTTCTAATGCCTCTTATCTTCTGGTTTATGAAACTTCCATTCATGTGGATGAGTTATCTAAGATTCCATCCTTAAAATATTTTGGCTTACATCATACTAGTAGTATTCCTCTCCTTTCCAAACATACAATTTCCTACTATGCTCACACCCTAGACTTTCCCCCACCTGAAACTTCCGCCCTTGTAACAATCTGAGAATCACCATGTCATTCTCTGATTCCAGCATTCTTTCCATCTAGCTGTATTAGTCATCTTCCTCATTGCTGGAAAAGAATACCTGATACCTGCAGCTTAAAGGAGGAAAGGTTTATTTTGATTCACTTCAGAGGATTCAGTCCATAGTCAGGTGACTCCAAAGCAGAAGCATCATGGTGGAGGGGTGTGATAAAGCAGAGTGCTCTCTGGAACAGCACCAGAAAGAAAGGCGCCAGGTACCAGATACAGTACCCAAAGTCATGACTCTATGACCCACTCAGACACACCCAGAAGTATGTTTTACTAATCTCCTAAATGGCTCTCAAATCAATCAGGTTGACAATCCAGCTTCACTGTCATATTTCATCTCTTGTCAACTTGACACCCAATCACATCTCCTTAAATCACACTTAATCTTCAAATAAACACAAAGTCATAATTCCACCTACCTAATATGATATGACTACCCTGCTTACAACCAAAAGCACAATAATTCCTTCCCCCAAAGACTCAACAGTTCCAGCATTACTCAAGAATCCATATCTGGGCTGGGGATTTAGCTCAGTCATTAGAGTGCTTGCCTAACAAGCACAAGGGCCCGAGTTTGATCCACAGCACACACACACACAAAATTAGAGTCCATATCTGCCATCTCTTTTGAGACTCTAGGCAAATTTAACTTTAACTCCAAGAACATTCAAAATGTAAGTTGTATCTTCCCAATATAAAATGGTAGGGTAAACATTCCCATTTCACAAGAGAGGAATAAGAGGATAGAAAAGAATGGAATCAAAGCAAGACCAAAACCCAGCAGGGCCAACATTAAGTCCTGTAGCTTCATGTCTGGCACACAGGGAACATGGTGGTAAGATGTGAGTTCAGAAGGGCATGAATCACCCAAACCGTATGGCCTGACTGGTTGAGGCCAACTCTTGGGCTGGCTCTGCTTGCTGCACACAATTTTCCTTGGTAGACATTACATGTTCTTAGCATCTCTGACTTCTTGGGGTCTCTACTGCACCTTTGGCTTCATTTCCACACCTTCATGCATCTCCCTCTCAGGCTCATATTGCCTGGTCTCCTGAGCCTTCCTATAAAATCTGGGTGGAAATCTCCATGACCCTATAATTTTTTCATTCTGCATGCCTATAAAACCTGCATTGCATAGGTGATGCCAAGGTCTTCTGCTAATGTGAGCAGTAGCCAGGCCCCCTTGGACCATGGATACAGCAGCTTTGAGTGCCTGGATAGCTGATCATGTGAAATGAATCCCAGGGAACCAATTCCCTGGGTACTCCTCAAGCAGGGGGCCCAGCAGCTCTGTCCTCAAGTGAAAGGTTTACACTTTTGAGATGAGCAGGGTCTGATGATTCCTGAGATGCCCCCAAGGTGCCTGTCTTCCTGTACCTGTACAAAGTACTTGGTTTCTTTTTAATGATGGTGATCTCCTCAGCAACCACATCTCCTTGAGCCTCAACTTTACATCTGTTTCTTTTCTTGACAAAATTTAAATTTTTCGAATTTTTATGCTCTGCTTTTTGCTCCTGATTCTCATTATAAATCTGGCCAAAGGGAGCTAGCATTATCAATGCCACATCATGAATACTGGGCTCCCTTCAAATTCAGGCTCTTGCAAAGTCTTAGGACATGGGTGAAATGTAGACAAGTTCTTTATCAGAATGTAACATGCAGGACTGGGGATTTAGATCAGTGGTTAGAGTGCTTGACTAGCAAGTGCAAGACCCTGAGTTTGATTCCTGGCACCAAAAAAAAAAAAAAAAAAAAAAAAAAAAAAGTAACATGCATGGCCTCTAGTGTAATTCCCAACAGACTCCTTTTCCCAGCTGAAACCTCAAGAGCTGGCCTTTATTGCCTGCATTCCTATTAGCATTCTGGTCTTCTGAGCTCATTTTAAAAAAGTAGATATCATTAGATTCTGCACTTCTGAGAGAGTGGAAACCTTTTCTTACTCACTTTCAAATCCTTAGCACTAAGCATGGGGCCTGGCACACACAAGTTGTCCCAAAATTATCTGTTAGATGAATTATATATTAAGTATATATAATTCACCCTGTCGGTATTCCCTAGCATCTTCCCTTTATCAGTTTTCAATTTTCTCCCTCTCCTTCCATTTCCCTTTCCCTCTATTTTCCTGCCAACCCTCTTCCTAATTTTTTTAAAAATTTATTTATGGTGCTGAGTATTGAACCCAGGGTCTCATGTACTCCAGGCAAGTACCTTACCACTGAGCTACATTCCTAGCTGTATTTATTATTTCCATTGATCTGTTTGTCTTTTCTCTTGGCAATACCACACTGTCATGGTTGCCACAGTTTTACAGTCAGTCTTTCCCTTTTTTTCTAGTGCAGGAGAGTGAAACTAGGGCCTTGCACATGCTAAGCCCACACTGTGCCACTGAACTATATCCCCAGACCCATCTCCTTGCTTTTACCTCGGCCCAATGCATTTGCCACCCTGCAGTCAGTGTGATCCTCAAAAACATAAAGCAGATCATGTTACTTCTCTGCTTAAAAACTTTAATGGCCTCTACTGCATTAAAAAGAAATCTAAGCTTATTAATATAACTTCCAGCAACTAAATGATTGAGCCCCTTCCTCCCTCTCTAATCATATCATATATCGCTCCTCTCTTCACTCATTATCTTCAGCCACTTATAGCCTATTTATTTGTGTTGTGGTCTATTTTTCTGCCTGGAATATGCTTCGCTCATTTTTTGTTTGTTTGGTTTTTTGACATGGGGTCTTCTATGTTACCCAGGTTGGTCTCAAACTCCTAGCCTCAAGTGATCCTCTTACCTCACTTCCTGAGTGCTGGTATTACAGGCAGGCACCTGATTATTCCATTAGACTTGAAGATGTATTCTTGTCTTTTAGGTCTCAGTTCATGTCACTCATTCAAAGAGGCATTCATTTCATACAGTTGTTCTCAACTGAGGGTGATTTTGCTCCCTAGAGATTTTGCAATGTCTAGAACCTCAGGGTTTTTTGTTTGTTTTGTTTAGTTTCTGCTTTTGTTTTTGTTTTGTTTTGTTTCAGTGCTGAGGATAGAATCCCCAGGGCTTCACACATGCTAGGCAAGTGTTCCTCATGCTCCTCCATCACTAAGCTACAGCTCGAGCCTCAAACATGTTTGCTTGTCATGACAAGAGGAGATGTATGAGGGTTGGGGACATAGCTCAAGTGGTAGAGCACTTGCCTAGCAAGTGTAAGGCCCTGAGTTTGATCCCCAGCACCAAAAAAAGAAAAGAGGGGGTGTATGTTACTATCATCTAGTGGGCAGAGACCAGGGATATTACTAAACATCTGACAGTGTACAGAACAGCCCTCTACAAGAAAGAATTATCTGGGCCAAAATGTCACTACTGCAGAGGTTGAGAAACTCTACAAATACTACTTTATTTATTTATTTTTTTCAGCATCTAAGGAGAAGGTATACAAATACTACTTTAAATAAAACCCTAGTTGGCTCTATTCATTTCCTTCACAGCACTTCTAGCATTC
The DNA here is from genome assembly GCA_004026905.1 of Hystrix cristata. Taxonomy (NCBI): domain Eukaryota; kingdom Metazoa; phylum Chordata; class Mammalia; order Rodentia; family Hystricidae; genus Hystrix; species Hystrix cristata. The sequence goes on from PVJO010007634.1 coordinate 63,589, forward strand.
TTAATTAATTAATTTGTTAATTAATTGTGGTACTAGGATGAGTCTCAAGGATGATGCTCTACCACTGAGCCACATCCCCAGTCCTCTGTATTTTTTATTTCAAGACAGGTCTTGCTCAATTGCCCAGACTGGCTTTGAATTTGTGATCCATCTGCCTCATCCTACAGAGTAGTTAGGATTACAGGTGTGCACCACCACACTCTGTCTTACTTCATTTTTTTGTTTGTTAATTCTTCGTTTGTCTCACTAAAATACAATGTCCATAAAGTCAAAATTCTCATTTGCCTTGAACTCTGATGAATGAATAAATGAATGAACTTCATGCACCTATAACTGTTACTTTTCCCACTAATCTGACATTTTATTTTACAAATTAATTTAATTCATTTCCCATCAAAGCATCTATTTTTATTAATTATTGTAATTAATTTTTTGGAGCATCAACTATGGGTTAAGCATCAGCTATGTGCTGGGTATATAATAGGGAATAAGAAATGGCCTTTGGTCTCAAAGAGCTTATAGGTCAAGGGTTGGTTGCACGGGGATTATATATAAAGGCCATTTATACTTTAGAATGATGTGAGGAATTAAGGAGAATACAGAGTATCCACTTTTTTCAAGGGGCTTACTCTGTTCTGGGAGGGAGGATGAAAGATCCACATAAACAACTACAAATACCAGAAAAGAACACAGATAAGAAATGCAAGACTTTACCAGCTATGGAAATCCAAGAAAGCTTTGTGGAAGAGGTGCTATTTGGTTTGAGACATAAAGGGAGACAGATGATAGTCTGATAAGTAGGCAAAGGAAGTGGAGAAAAGGGGTTAGGGCATTCCAGGCAGAGAGAATGGCAAGAGCCAAGGCACAGAAGTGTATGTGCCAGGAACAAGTCCACGTGTTTGGCTAAAGCACAGGAGACCAGCAAGAGCTTAGGCTGGGAAGAGAGACTGGGTTCAAACTGGGTCAGTTGAAAAAGAATACAAATGACCCAAATCTCGCCTATATTTCCTATCATTTAGAGCAGCATTTCTCCCATGCACACAGGGAAAGGGAAATTTAGAGAAATCTGGTGACTCAGCAAGTCATTACTATACTGGTATTGTTTTGACTGTCAGGATTTTGAGGAGGTTCCTGGTTTACCGTACCTCCCAGGAGCTCGATATAACAATCCTCATAAAGGGACAGAGTTCCTGATACATAACAGGGACACTTCCTGTCTCAGTATATAAACAGACAATACGCTGCCAGATTTTATTTTGTGTTGGGGGAGGCTCAGAAGGGAGTTTTTTTCTTTTTCCCCTTTTGTTTCAAGGTATGGTAGTAATGAGTGTATAAGAATGAAAGGAGGACATGGAAACAAGCAGGGCGACCAAAGAATGGAAAGAATAGGTCAGTTTGTTTAGAAACAAGCTATGCCGAAGTATTTATTTGCAATATTCTAGTTGCCATAGCAATTGGATGCTGCTCTTTCTCCTACTCCTTTTATCTTTGATAGTTTTTAAAGAAGTTGTTTCCTAGGTAGATATAGCTGTTGATCTTGAAGAAGATTTTGGAACATTACTTTCTACCTCCTCTTCCTTTTCCCTTTTTTGCAGTCCACATCCAACCACACATGTGGAAAGAACAGGATGGTGCTGGCTATTTCAGGAGCAGGATCTCAGTATTAAAGGAGTATTACCACCCATGATCTGAGTTAAAATGCCCAACTGCTGCCTTCCTGGCACGTAAATAAGTGATAAATGTAGGGATTAAGGAGGGTGAAGAATGGCTTTAAAATAAAACAAAAATGGGGGCTGGGGATTTATCTCAGTGGTTAGAGCGCTTGCCTAGGACGCCCAAGGCCCTGAGTTCGATCTTCGGTACCAAAAAAAATTTAAAAATTAAAAAAAAAATGGATTTGCAAGGTTACAGATAATATGGTCAAAATTCTCTGAAACTCAAGGACAGAATTACCCCTACTGAGAGAGAAAAATGATGATTATGAATATTACACTATTTAATCCCACTGAATCCTTTTAACAACGCTATGAGCCAATTATAGCTAATATTTACCAAGCATGTACTTTGTTGTCAGACACTGTTCAGACTCTGTTATCTCATCTGAGCCCTCACATCCTTTTTTTTTTTTGGTGCTGAGGATCGAACTCAGGCCCTTGTGCTTGCGAGGCCAGAACTCTAACCACTGAGCTAAATCCCCAACCCCCTCACATCCATTTTTGCTATACATATTTGTTATTCTTATTTCAGAAGGAAAAAAAGGTGGGCTGGAGGTGTAGTTTAGTGGTAAAGTGCATGCTCTGCATGTGCAAAGCCGTGGGTTTGATCCCTACACTATGCACGTACGTGCACACACACACATACACACGCGCAGAGAAAAAAATTGAAAAAAGGGTTTGATGATCCCCAGCACACACACACAAAAAGAAATTGAAAAAAAAAGACATAGAATTAACAATTACTTGGACATGTAATATGTGCCAAGACAGTGTGCTAACTTAACATATATTTTCCCATGACAAAATTTTCCTTTTTTTGGATGCTGGGGATCAAACTCAGGGCCTTGCACTTGCTAGGGCGCTCTACCACTGAGCTAAATCCCCAGCCACATAACAAACTTTTTTTTTTTTTTAACTAATACACATTCCTGTATGTTCTAAGTATGCCGCTTTATACCTTCTACCTGTGCACTTGGTCAATGGTGCACGTGCTCCCCACGCTGGCAACTTCCCTCCTGGTGGTCCTTGCTTCCCTCATGACACTCTTCTAAAGTAGGTCTGTATTCTACTGAGAGTCAGAGAAGTTAAATAGATTTTTCAAGTCTATATAGGTAAGAAGCAGCAGAAGCAGGGGTCAAAAGTAGACTTTTTTTTTTGACAGGGTCTTAGTATGTAGTTCAAGCTGGACTTGAACCCACTATGTAGCCCTGGCTGGCCCCAAACTATTGTGATCCTTCGGCCTCAGCCTCCCAAGTGCTGGGATTACAGGCGTGTGCCACCATGTCCAGCAAAAGTAGGCTTTTTTACTCCAAAACTCATAAACTCCTCAGAGAGTGTAAGAGAGTTGCTCAACGTTACACAGCCACCAAGAGGTAGACTGATAACTGAATCGGGACTGCCCCTTCCAGAACTGTAGTAAGAAAAATAATAGAAAATAACTTAGTCCTCCCACTTAAAGCTAATTCTGAAAGCAGAGAAATCTAACTGGGTTTTATTTTATGGCATTCTTAGACAGAGCTCCCTCAGAGGTTAGCTCATAAACTGTTAGCCACAAAATTGTGCCTTGGTTATTATTATTATTATTGTCATTTTCATTCTTATTTTGCACTACTGGGGATTGAACCCAAGAACTTGTGCATTCTAGGCAAGCACTTGGCCACTGAGCTACATCCCCAGCCCCTTTTATTTTTATTTAAAAAAAGTTTAAGGAGTGTCTAAGTTGCCTTGCTGGGCTTGCTACCTTCTTGCCTCAGCCTCCTGAATAGCTAGTTTTTGAGATGGTGTCTCACTATGTTGCCCAGGCTAGCCTCAAACTCCTGGCCTCAAGCTGTCCCCCTGTCTCAGTCTCCTACAGGCCCATGTAGCTCAGTGTTAGAGCACTTGCTTAGCATGTGGGAGGACCTAGGTTCAACCCCTAGCAGAATGAAACAAAACAAAATAAACAAACTCATCGATGTTCACAGGCAGCAACAACAAAAAAAATACAGTAAATCAAAGGATATAGTCAATAGAGTGAGAAGGAAATCCATGGAATGGAGAAAATATTTGTAAATCATACAGGTGGTAAGTGTTAACACCTAGAATATACAGAGAATTTCTACAATCCAGGCGCGGTGATGCACTCACCTGCAATCCTAATCCGAGCACTCTAGAAGACTGAAGACTGAAGCAGGAGAATCGTGAGTTTGAGCCTAGGCTGGGTAACTCAGTAACTTAGCAGACCCTGTCTCAAAACAAATAATAAAAAGGGCTAGAGATCCAGCTCAGTGCAAAGATTCTGGCCTCCATACCCAGTAGTATTGTGTAAGAAGGAAAGAAAGAAAGTCCCACAACAACAAAAAATCTCAGTCAGACTTAAGGTGTAGCTCAGTGATAGAGCACTTTCCCAGCACGTACAAGGTCCTGGGTTCAATCTGCAGCATGCCCCCAGAAAAGCTCCCCAAAAAGAAAAAAAAAAAAACCTGGGTCAGCTTGGACTGCTATAACAAAACCCCTTAGAATAGGTAAGGTATAAACAACAGAAATTTATTGCTTACAGTTCTGAAGGCTGATACCCAGATCAAGGTATCAGCAGGTTTGGTGACTGACAAAGGTCGTACTCCTCATAGATGGTCCCTACTATGTGTGCCCATATGACATACAGGCAAAAAGCTCCTTCAAGCCTCTTTTATAAAGACACTAATCCAATTAACAAGGACACTGCCATCATGATTTAGAAATCTCCCAAGAGTCCCACTTAACACTATCATCTTGGGGGTTAGTTTTCAAAACCTGAATTGTGGGAGACACATCCCCTCAGGCCATAGCAGACACAGATTCCTTAGCTTGTGGAAGGTCTGGAAGTAGCACTAACCCAATAGCAATGAGAACATTTTAAGCACTCATATTTTGGCTCCTAAGTGATATTCTATATTAACAAAGATATTAGGGACATTGAGAGAAATACTTATTCCACAAATGAAATATGGGAAGTACAAGATAAACTCGGAACATCTTATTGTGCCAAAATATAAGGTGGTATTGACATAATGGTGGAGAGATGCCAAAAGAACCCAGAAGCCAGTTTGAGGGGGCTAAATCTAGGACAATTTGAGCATCAAAATAAATAATTACACTAATAAGCCATATAAAATAGAAACTCTCGAGTTCATAGTGATATAAGTAAATAAATGAATGAGCAAAAGGGAAAACTAGAAAGATTAAATACGGAAAGAATTCTGGAATTACAAAAATCACCATTCGACAAACATCATAGTAATTGTTAAATCAGTCAAGAAACATTGTGGATGCCAAAACTAGTATGTGAAAATTTAATGAGGAACAGGATATTTACATAAAATACCTACCATAAAATATTTAATAATTATAAGTGTAAAAGAGTAACTTTACAGTCAAGAAATCTGAGAGATGACACCTTAATCAAAGTGATCCTAGATTTTATCATCACCAGTTAAGGGGACAAATTGAAATTGTGTATCACCTGATCAGGTACAATGAGAAAAACATAGCATCACTTTTGTGGAAATATGCCAAAAATTTATTACCTAACTCTAATAATGAGGAATCATTAGACAAGTGCAAACTGAGCAACATTCTATAAAATAATTGGTCTATAACAGGGGTGGTGAACCTATGGCATGCATGCCATTTGTTATCATTGAAAACTCTTAAAGGTTCACTATCACTGATCTATAATCTTTGAAAGTAGAAAGAATTGAAAGTCAATAAAAAGTTAAGGAACTATTATTGTTCCAGATTGAAGAGCACAACTAAATGCAATACATGATCTTGGGTTGAATCCTATATCTACAAAGGACATTATTGAGTCAGTAATAAAATTTGAGTAGATTGTATTAGGTGGAAGTAATGTATCAATGTTAATTTCCTAATTTTGATGGCGGTGGTTATGTAAGAGAATATCTGTGTTTAGGAATTACACATTAGCTGGGTGTGGTGGCGCACACCTGTAAGCCCAGCACTTGGGAGGCTGAGGCAGGAGGACTGCTGTGAGTTTGAGACCCAGCCTGGACTACATGGCGAGATTCTGTTTTAAAAAAAAAAAAAGAATTACACACTAAAGTATTTGTGGATAATGGGGCATAATGTTATCTACTCTTACTCAAATGAGTCGAGGTGTGGGAGATAATTCTTTGATTCTTGCAGAAAAAGAGAGGAAATCTGTGATGTTGAATAGGTTGATTCATTAAAGAGCTCTGTTATTAATCAATAACATCTATTATGTGTATTAGATATTAGTATCCATGTAGTTACAAGGGGTGATCAAAAACTATGGTGGAAGTTTAAATTTTAAAAATTGTATTACAATAAAAGACACATTTCCATTAATTCCTTCAATTTGAACATACACTTATGCCATCGTTCTTGCCACTTTCCGAAGCAGTCATGATTTAGACATGAGCATGCGCTGTAATTCTTGCTATTGTTACATGAAAGCAGGTTTGCTGAGGTGGAGACAGGGTCTAGGGAAAGATTTTCCTTGTTAATAATAAGATGCCCACAGATAAAATGAAATGGCTCCTCTTCTTCTATTTCATATTGTCGTGTCTAGATGTAATACCTGAAACTGCAGCAACCATCTTGCAACCATCAGGAAACAGACAAGTCTGAGGACAAAAGCCAACACACTGAAAATGACGGAGCAGAAAAATAGAAAGAAAATCTACATCCCTGATAATATCATATTCTACTACAAGTAAACAATCCAGGAACCACCCTCGCTCCTGTCAGGTATGCGAGATAATACATTCTCCTTACTTAAATAGTTTGAGCTGGAGTTTTCTGTTACTTGCAACCAAAAGCAACCTGAGAAAGACAGTCGAGAGAAATTTTTAGTTCGCAGTTATCTAAGATACATTTTGTTTCTCATGGAAAGATAGTAGTTTATCTACATGAATTAACATATACCTTATTTCCATAATTTGGATGGAGTTTGAGCTCGTGGAAAAAAAATCGATGAACTGAACACTTACTTAGCTCTCGCACATCTTGACACAATGTTTCTAGGAACTTAATGGTGTTGCACTGGCTGGAATAAAACCCTTTGATTTTACATTTCTCACCATCTAAACTGTTTTGCTCAGTTCACTACAAAATTTTCCCCAAAGATTGATATGGAACATTCTATCCTTTGGCATAATACCAATGATACATACTAGTGTTTACTCTTTATGAGTCCTGTTCTAGTGGGAAATTTTAACATAAGGATCAGCAATAAAACTTTCCTGAACATCTCTGTTAACTGCCTACTAAACAGATTCTCAATGAATAGGCATATTCATACTTTTCCCCTTTAGCCATATACTAAAAATGCTTGAAAATGCTTAGCATTTCTGCCTTATTTTTAATAACTGTCATTCGTTTCATCAGATTTTCCATTTATCAATTTCTGTTCTTTTTGTTGCTCATCTGGACTGGTGCTCATTCTTGGATTAAGAACAATACGATGCTAATTGGGCTTGGAAGTGCAGGCCTGTAATCCCAGCTACTTGGGAGGCTGAGGACCGATGACTGTGAGTTTGAGACCAGCCTGAGTATCATAGTGGGATGGCATCTGTTATGGTTTAGATCTAAGATAACCCCCCAAATTCTCCTGTGTGTGGAAGGTGATTGAGTCACTGGGGCTCTATACTCATCAGTGGGCTCATCCATTGATGAGTTCACTAGCTGAATGGAGGAGGTGGGGCATGGCTGGGGGTGGGTCAGAGGGCATAACCTGGAAGGGTGTATTCTTGTCCCTGGCTCCTCTTCCTTTCACTGTCTGCTTCCTGGCTGCCATGTGCTGAGCAACTTTTCCTCCACTATGCTGTCTGCCAGTCTGTTTCTTCCTTGGAGCCAGATGACCAAGGACTGAAACCATGAACCAAAATAAACATTTCCTTTAAAGTTGTGGGTGTTGGGTATTTTGTCCTAGCAACAGGAATATGGCTAAGACATTGTCTCAAAAAAAGAAAAAAAGTTTTGAGGCCAGACTCTTCTTATTTGCTGTGTAACCTCAAACAGAATACATGATTGAGCCTTAATTTTCTAATCCATAAAGTAGAAATTTTGATAGCACCTATCTCATAGGGTAATGATGAGAATCAAGAAAGATAATGAGGGGTGAGTGGAAAGGGATGAAAACAAGAATTGAGGTGCATTATGTGCATGTACCAACTTCCCATAAGGAATGTAATCACCATGTACTACAAACATGTATTAATAAACAATAAAAATTTTAAAAAAGAAAAAAGAAAGATGATGCATAGAAGTTGCTTGCATAGCATCTAAGGCCTCATTTGGCAGCTTTTATTAAATAAAAATCATGTAAATTGGGTATAGTGGCACATGCTCCAATCCCATCATGCAGGAGGTTGAAGCAGGAGGATCACAAGGCAGCCTGGCTACATAGTAAGACCCTATCTTGGAAAAACAAAAAAGAATGTAGTGATAAATTATCACCTACTTATCGCTTTAGGTAACTTTCTGTAGAATTTAAATATTATCATTTGTTAAAGATAGCAAGGGTTTATATTTATTAAAGATAGGAAAAGAAACAGAATCTGCAGAGCGAGTTTGGGTCAAGTAAAAGTAGGAAGAAAGTACACTCTATAGCATGAGCAGGAACTACTGTGAAAGAACACAGTAGCCTGAATATCATAATTTTTAAAACAAATTCCTTATGAAGAGACTTCGGGAGGTAACAGTGGTGAAGTACATTTGGCTTTGGAGTTGGACAGGCCTAGGTTTAAATCCCATGTCTACCACTTATTATCAGAAGGACCTTGACAAGTGACGCCCTCTCTGACCTTAAATTTCTTCATCTAAATAATGAGAATCATCACCCTATACTCATTATTCGCAGATTTCCGTATTTGTGAATTCACCTACTTGCTAAAATTTACACCCTAAAATCAATATTTGCAGCACTTCGGTGTTCACATCTTGGATATGTGTGGGACAGCAAAAAATAAGAGTTGCCTAGGATGCATGTTCCCAGCTGAGTTTGAATAAGGCGATGCTTAATGCTTTTCTTCTTCTCTGTCTGTCTCTGTCTCTGTCTCTGTCTCTCTCTCCTTCATTGTTGTTTTGTTTTTATGGTACTGGGGACTGAAGCCAGGGCCTTCACACTGAGCTATATCCCCAGCCCTTTATTTTTTATTTTGAGACGGGGGTCTTACTAAATTGCCCAGGCCGGCTTTGAACTTGTGATCCTTCTGCCTTAGCCTCCCGGAGTGCTGGAATTACAGGAATGGGCCACCACACCCGGCTAAAGCAGTGCTTTAGTTCTTCACTTCAGCTTTCCTACTGTAAAAACATATTTTCTGTAGTGTGTTTAGTACTACATTATTTGAGTTTAGTGCATTTTTCAAAGAAGTTTTGCTATTTAAAATATAGCAAGGATATTCGTGAATTTCTGCCCACTCTTATTCTTTGATTTGTTTGTATGTTTCTTTGTGTTGGTTTTTGAGACAGGGTCTCACTATGTAGTCCATGCTGGCCTTGAACTTCTAGGTAGCCCAGGCTGACCTTGCCCTTGAGATCCTCCTGCCTCAGCCTCTTGCCTCAGTGCACCATTTGAATACTTTTCTTAAGAGCAAGAAAATGTGATGGAGAAAATGTGGAAAAAATATGTGTTATATAAGCTTTGTTCAGGTATGAGTTATATTGTTGTCTGACATGAGTTCAATCTTAAGGCAACAAAGGCACCAGGCATAGTGGTGCACGCCTGTGATCCCAGCACTCGGGAGGCTGAGACAGGAGGATTGCCTTGAGTTCGAGGCCAGCCTGGGCTACATAGTGAGTTCAAGGCCAGCCTGAACTACATACTGAGACCATGTCTCAAAAAAAAAATTAAGTAATCAAAAATACATATTAAATATGATATCTTTGATTGGTTATGAAAATATTGTGGCCAGAGAAGCTCAGGAAGGTAACTCTATATTCCCTCTAGGAGTGATTGGTATACACTAATTCAGAATCTGTGTCCATTTTATAAAATATGACTAACATAAGTAATGAGAATTATCTTCTAGGATTGTTGTAGGGCTTAACTAAACTATATTGCCTGCAAATACTTAGCATTGTGCCTAGCACATGAGGGTTAGGGTTGTGCAGAGTGGGGGTGAGGGTGAGACTCACCCTGGATATATTGTCAGTTTGATTTTGACACTTATGTAGGTAACACATGGTTCAAAGCAGTACAGTACAGGGCTGGGGATTTAGCTCAAGTGGTAGAGCGCTTGCCTAGCAAGCACAAGGCCCTGAGTTTGATTCCCAGCACCGCAAAAAAACAAAAGCAAAAAACAACAGTATAGTACAATTAAATGAAAGCTATGAAGATCTAGAAACCTCACAACAAAGCTCTCAGGCTAAGCCACTGGTTTTCCCTTGAGAAACCTTCAAATAGACCATTTCCTTGCAAATAACAGTTTACTTTCACAAAAATAGATGACCTAGCTCATGATCATAATTAGCCTTCTGGAATCGAATGGCAGTTGCAAATGAGAGCCACAGCTCTCCTTTCACTTTCTCAAACTGGTGTGGAATTCCTATTCCTCTTCCTCAGAATGTGCATCTTAATAGTAAAAATGCCACATTTTGTCAATTATCACATTACACATATGCTTATATACTGTCTTTTAAAAAGGCAAGTATTTTCCAGATGAGATATGACAAATTTTCACAAGGGGTTCAGGAAGGAAATCCATTATTGTCATTTTGAAGATGCTGAAACAAGACCCAGTAATAAAGTTAGATAGAGTGACAGACCTGAGTAAAACCTGTGCTGTTGCCATCTGTGCATTGCATCCTCTAGTCTTACTAGATTAGAAACTGTGGAGCCTAGACATGCCTTTCCACAAGAGGTTGCACTGTTCTTTCAAATACCCCAAGGCTCCAAGCTTTTTTCCCTATCTTATGGCCTTGATATACGCCGATATCTCTACCTGGATCATCTGTCTGTCTGTCTGTCTGTCTGTCTGTCTCTCTCTCTCTCCTTTTCGTGGTGCTGAGGATTAAAAATCCTGGTCCCTGCGTGGCCCTTACCAGTGAACTCTGAATCCCTTCCTCTAACTCTTATCTTCTGGGTCCCAGTTGAGATGTCAATTATGCAGGCAGATCATATTTTAGTAACCTCCCCATCCCCTCTTTCACAACATTCTGAACGCTCCTCCATAGCACTCTCATCACAATCTGCACGTATATGTCTATTCGTGTATGTAATTCATCTTTCCCACTAGGCCTCTCAGTCCTATGCAAGCAGAGACGCCATCTGTTTTGTTCTCGTGCTATGTGTATTGCAGACTCTTAAGTAAATATTAATTGAAGGAATAAATGAATGAAGGAAGTATTGTTCATCACATACTACTCTGGTAAAAAAAAATAGCTTGGAGTAGGAATGGATGTTATTAACAACATTTTGATAGTTGATGTCAGGTATATTTATTTAGCTGTGTCTTTTTGTGGGGGTGGAGATTGAATGTAGGACCTTGTGCATGCCAAGCAGGTGCTCCATCCACTGAGATACCTCCCCTTGCCAGTCTTTGAGTTGGATTTAGGCATCTTCTACTCTTCCTGGGATCTCTACATGCATTATCAAGTAGTATTGTCTGGTACATTTAATCACACCATGCTGAGTACTAATATCTGTAAATTTGGAGACTACTTTTGGGAATAGATACATGTACCCAGACTGATTTAATTTACAGGATTTTAGGCTTAAAAGTTCCTACTGAAATAAAGTTTGATTTCATATTATTCTGGAGTAACTCCAGGCATTCACTATTCAATGTGAATAATTCAATATTAGTTTGGAGTAACTCCAAGGCAGTCACCATTCAAAGGAAAAGACATTTGTTTTGTTTTGCTAAAACTGAACTCAAACTATATGAAAGACACTGCTGCTTTTGTACATAATTGTGTGACTTTTAGGCATCCAAGAATGGGTATTAAATCCTACAAAATTTGTATTATGTATTTTACCTAATGACATTATTCTAATTGTAAAAGCAAAAATATTCTTGTAGAAATTTTGGAAAATGTAGTAGAGATGAAGGAGAAACAAACAAACAAAAGAAACAAACAAACAAACAAAAGGCCTAGGGGGTGTAGCTCAGTTGTTAGAGCAGTTGCCTAGTACACACAAGGCCCTGGGTTCAATCTCTCATACCAGAACAAAACAAAACAAAACTGAAAATACCATCACCTGGAGATAACCATGTCTAACACTTTGATATAGTTTCCCTTAGCCTTGTTTGTATGTGTGGGTAGGCACACATACATTTTTATAATAGTTACTACATACTTAAATATATGGTAGCTATCATTTATTAATTATGTTAGGTACTTTGATTTCCTTTTTATACATATTACCTCTTATAATCTCAATATAGCTCTCTAAGAATATATTATCATTCTTACTTTACAAATGAGTAAATTAAGGTTCAGAGCATAATTTACTTGCCTAAGGTCATGTAGTTAGTAAATGGTAGATCCAAGACGCAAATCTAGATCTAATTCTAAACCCCACCATCTCAACAACTATGTTGTATGACTATCTGTACATTTCTCTGTTTCAAATCAAGTTGGAATTGAAATAGAAATAGTTTTAAGTATGCTTTTTAAACTTTTGATCATATTTTCTTATAGCATTTCATATCTTTCATTAAACTTTTCTTTAAGACAAGGACCCTTGTGTAATCTAGGCTGGTTTTAAACTCACAGCAATCCACCTGCCTCAGCCTCCAGAGTGCTGGGATTATAGGTGTGCACTACTACACCTAGCTTCACTAACCTCATTTTAATGACTATATAATGTTCCAACAGATTGCTGAAATAATGTGCAAGGCCCGGGTTTTGATCCCTGCACCAAAAACAAAACAAAACACAAACAAACAAACGAAAAAAACTGAACTAATAATTGAATGAATGAAATGTTGGTACTATTCTGGCAGAGGACATATTGGATAGATATTCTGATTTTTCAGACTATTTATGTCATTTTATTTTCTTAATATTGTTTCACATTCTGTGTGATTTTTCTTGCTTGTTTGTTTGTCTTCTCTCTTCTTACATCTATGAACTACATTTTCTTGGCTTTCGAAGTTTAATGCTTTGGAAGTTATTCAACCTGTTTTTAATCTAAAAGTGCTTATCTTTAAATAAATTTCTTAAAAACATCACCTTATTTTCAACATCACAATGAAATAATAGCTCTTGATTTTTCTTGAGTACCATGGAGTATTTGGCACACTTTTATTTCCCCTTGTTCTTTACCTCCCACTCCCCAATCCTCCCAGCTTGATTTTGTTCATGCAATCTATTCTTTTAGACTGTGACTATTCCTGTTGGAAAAAGACTTTTTTTTTCACTTTTTTTCCAATACTATGTATTGAACCCAAGGCTGTTACACCAAGCTACATCCCCAGCCCTTTAAAAAACTTTTTGGGGAGAGTTGGGGATTTAGCTCAAGTGGTAGAGCACTTGCCTTGAAAGTTCAAGGTCCAGAGTTCAATCCCCAGCACCACCCCCGCCAAAAATTTTTTTTTCAAATTTCCAGACAAGGTCTTGCTATTTTGTTAAATTGCCCAGGTTGGGCTCAAATTTGTTATCCTCCTCCCTCAGTCTCCCAGAGTGCTGGGATTACAGATTTGCACCACCACACCTGGCTACATTATGTATTTTTTCTTACAAAAATTATTTGAGATATTTAAATAGTTCTATTATGCATATATCTTGTTAAGCTATGATGGCCTCTCCTTCCTCCCCCTCCTCTTCTTTCTCTTTCTTCTTTTTGAGACAGGGTCTCACTATGTAGTCTAGGCTACCTTTGACCTTGCTACATAACCCAGGCTGGCTGGCTTTGAACTGGCGATCCTCCAGCCTCACCTTCCCAAGCGCTGCGATTACAGGCATGCACAACCATGTGGACTCAGGAACTTTTTTCTTTAGTCTTGGATTGTCATTTGGCAGAAGTACAGCACTTTTTTTGTGTGTGTGCTGGGGACCGAACTCAGGGCCTTGTGTTTACAAGGCAAGCACTCTAACCACTGAGCTAAATCCCTAGCAATAGAACTATAGCACAGTCATTTCTTTCAGAATATATAACCTGGGTGGTGTCATTTTTGAGCCTTTTATATCTAAGTACTTATTTCTGAGGTCTTCACAATTATGTATTAAGATAGCTAGTATATATGTGTGTGTTAAGTTTCTGTCACTGTGATAAAATATCTGAGAAAAAGAACTTAAAGGAGGAAAGGTTTATTGACTCAGTTTCAAAAGTCTCAGTACGTAGTCTGCTGTCACTTGGTTCAGGGTTCATGGTGAGGCAGAACATCATGGTGGGGCAAAGTGGTTTACCTCAGGTCAGACAGGACGCTGGGAGAGAGAGCCAGAGAGGGAGGGGCTAGGGAGAAGGTATAGTCCCCAAAGTCATGTCCCCACAATCCACTCCCTTCAGTTAGGCCCCACCTCCTAACAGTCTATTCATCTTTGAACTCAGATCATGAAGTTAGCACCCTCATGATCCAATTGCTTCCCAAAAGTCCATGAGCTGGCAACTAAGCTTTGAACAGAATGAGTCTTTATGGGGACATTTTAGATTCCATCCATAACACTGTAGATTCTTGAATTGTAAACATTTACTCGCCAAATTCTGCAGGATGTACTTTATTGACTTGTGCTCTACAGAATTGCAAAATCCTGAGCTTAGCTTGATTTTTGTTCTTTGGAGATAATCTTTTTTTTTTTTTTTACTGACCAGATTCTTGAAGGCTTTTTTTTTTTCTTTATCTTTGAGATTTTTTTTTAATGTTACCTGGCTAGTCTAGATGTTGATTTAATTTTATAAATCTCACTAGCAGGTTTAAGTCTCAGGAAAATTATTTAATTACTGCTTCTATTCCTTCTCTGTTTCCCCTTCTGAGATTCCTAATGTATTCATTCAAGTCATTCAACAAATATTTATTGAGCAGGGCCTGGGGGTTTAGCCAGTGGTAGACCACTTGTCTTGTATGTGTGAGGCCCTGGGTTCCAAAGCACACACAAAAAAAATATTGAGCAACTAACTACTCTGTGCTAGGCACTATTCTATGTTTTGAGGATCCATCACTAGGGAAAAATAAGTACTTACATCTTTGCTGATTGAATCTTCTGAATCTCCTTTCTATATCACTCGTTTTGGTTCTGATATTTTGAAGGGAACTCCTCCTTTGAGCTTTAGCAAATTCTCATAGTCTTATGATTTTTTTCCATTTCCTTGCCTTAACATAGAGACGTTGGTGTTAGTCTACTCAGTTAATACTTACTTAGGAATTGCAGTACGTTCTGTTAGAGTCTGGAATGGGTCTGGTCATAGCCCTCCCTATCTCTTCGCTTGCCCTTACATAGCCTTCAAATCTGATGGAAGGGGGACAAAATTCTATTGGATTATATTTTACAAAAGTAGAATCTTGAACTGACCCCTCCTTCTATTGGACCTTTCTATATTCTAACTAGCAGAAATTCCTCAAAGTGTCTGGCATACAGGAGGTTTTCTCTCTATTTTTATTCCTTTGATCATTTCAATGTGAATTTAGAATGAGACAATTTAGAAGCTTGTACTCGCAAAGACTTATTTTATTTATTTATTTTTTACAAAGACTTATTTTAAAAACCACAAACTTTTTTTTCTCTATGTTAGAAGGTTAGAAAAAATGTTCAAGTCATAATTATATGTAGTTTTAAATTTTTTCATAAAAGGTCTCAAATCCCTTGGAAGCTACACAGTCTAGTGAGAATTGGAAGAATGAAGTTTGATGGTGATATATAACTTTACTGTGGCTTTGAACAAACGATTTGAGCTTCGGCTTCTCTAATCTCAGATCTTCTTATGTCATAGTATGACAGGGAAAGCACTAGAAAAAAATGTAGAAGCTCTTTGATTGGTTCAAAGACAGACACTAAGGAAATCTGATGCCTTTTTGTTATTGTGTATGTGCTATTATAGCTTTGAGCGCTTCCAAGTTAGCCCAAAGAGCCACTGCTTGAGGGATAGCAAATAAGTCTGGTTGCTGGAAAGCTGGGTGGGCAAAACAGTTCTGAAATACAGCCAGAGGAAACTGTAGCTTTAGATACTATCATGTTGTATAAGATTGAAGAGAGTGGTAAATGCAGTTCCACTATTCTGTTAGGTTAAATTACTATGCCAGGTTTATCTGAAACTAACCTCCCAACCCCTAGAAATGAAGGCCTCTGGGTAGGTTAATTATGTCTTCACAAACCATTTTTGTACTTCTAGCCATTATAAGCAGCAGATGTTCTCTATTTTTGTAGAATGATTTGAAAGTGTACAAAAAGAAATATCCCTATGGTTATCTCAAAAGTTTAAAGAAAGTATCTTATGGCCTTAGGCAAAACTTTTCAGATTTTACCTACTTTATATGCTATTAATCCTTCCTATATTTTACAATTCAATTTTTAAGTGAAATTTCTGTAAAATTCAACATGAATTTTCCTAATCATGGGAAAAAATATTGTCTTCACTATGATCCATGACACTGAGGCTGTTTCTACACTCTGGAGATAAATGGTTATCTCATTAGTCTTAGACAAATGACTTCTTTTATAAAGTAATGGACATGAAATGAAGAAATAGCAATTTCTTCTTTCTGCACAATACTGTGCAAGTGCATCATACTTGTAACCCACTGGCCAAAACAGAAGAGGGCATCTTAATTGTTCAGCCACAATGGATCGAAAGCCTGCTGTGCTGCTGTGTACCAGATATTGCAATAGGAGCTAGACACATCAGTAAATAAGACAGAGCTCCTCCCTTGTGGAACTTCAAATCTTGCAGGGAAGACTATTACATTAATTGGTATAAGGGGCTAAGAAGGAAATGTATAGACTACAATAAATGCAAATAAGAGTAGAAGAGGAGCCCAGTGTGGTGGTGCCTGTAATCCCAGGTCTAGGGAGGCTGACACAGGATTGCTGTGAGTTTGAGCCCAGCCTGGACTACATAGTGAGTTCAAGGCCAGCCTACATAGCAAGACCCTGCCTCAAACAAAACAAACAAAAAAGAGTAGGAGAGGAGAGGTCTACTTAAATAGGGCATGGAAAAATAATATCTTAGAAGTGACATTTATTTTTTTTTTTGAAGTGATATTTAAA